>JAOVVB010264168.1:0-18795 GCA_028570985.1 Heterobranchus longifilis | reverse complement strand
AAGCCCCCCCCCCCCCTCATTTTTGGAATTTCCAGGGTAGAAGCACTTCAGTCAAAACTCTGGGTTTGGTTACTCTTTAAGCTGGAAAAATTACAGATTTGCAAAGATACACAATCATGTTTCTGTTTACTTTCAAGTAAAACAAAAACAGCCATACTCACTTCTCCAAACAACATCTGTGCGTGTTTGTTTGTGTGCAGCGTGGAGAAGCATGTTCAAACCTTTAGTCACCCTGTGATTTAAGCCACATCTACATTACTGTGTTTTCATTTTAAACCGACGTTTTAAAACAAAAACTATCTCCGTCCATACAAGCGTTTTAGCACCGTATCAGAACTAAACTCCATATTAAAACAACTTTAGACGCATCTCACATGACCAGTTACGTACACTGGGCATGCATGTACGGGTGGAAACAAGAAGCAGATTGTCTATTCAGCAATGGTGAAAAGTAAGGGCATTTCTTTGCTTGGACAAACGACAATGTGGAACTGTTACTGAAAGTAAGAGACGTAAAGGCGGCGGTAAAAACACAGATTGGGAGTCGTTGCAAAGCAAATACAGCAAGCTATTAGAGCAGTACCGGCAGCATTATCCATCAGCGGACGAAGCCATGGCAACGGGAAAGGAGTACCCACACAAGAAGGATGAAATCACAAAAAGTATGTAGACCTACCTAACTGATAAGACTGACTGACATGGGTATATGTGTCATCGTTTCCAAAGGTCTCCATATCCGCCCGTCCAGACTACAACGCAACCGCAGAGTTTCCAAACTAAAACGGGCAGAGCAGTGTTTCCAAACGTCTCCGTTGGAGGGACTCGGAAACGCCGGAGTAAACTCTACGCGAGACGTAAACATAGCAAAAGATATGCTTTTTAAAAAGAAAATGTAGTAATGTGGATGTAGCCTTAGAAAACATGCTGCTCTTGATATGATCCCAGCCATGTGCAGTTTACCAATAATCAGTGATTTCCATCTTACCAACAATCTATTTCACCCATGTGCTCCACCTCTACACGGGTGTCCTCGGGAGCCGACACCTCCCTACTGTTCTCACCTGACATACTCGTCTCTGCCCTGGACTCCGTGGAGGTATTGGCCTCAGATTGGGTTGAGTCATTGATTAGCTCAGGCTCCAGGATAAAGGTGACTTTCTTTGAGCTTTCTCCTCCCTCTGCCTTGTGACTTCCTTCTGTCTGCCCATGTACTACAACACCACTACTACTACTTCCATCTCCTGCATCTTGCTCTATTTCCTCCGTCTCCAACAGGTGATCTGACGCCTTTCTTTCAAGCTCTGTGTACCCTGTCTGCGTTTCTTTCAGAGCCTGACTAACATTTGGAAAAGGAGATTCCTCTGTTTGTTTCACTCTGCTATTTGGGCCTCTTTCGTCTGACTCTAGATCCATGTCTTCTTCTTCTTCTTCTTCCACCTGGATCTCCTTTATGCGGACAACCTTATGCGGACATCCTCCTGTGTCTTTCCGGTTTTGCTTTATTGTACAAATATCAGTATCTTCTGTAACTGCTCCCTTACAAAATCCTTCACAGGACTCTATGTTCCCTTGGTCTTTCGCAGAGTCATCTAAACAGCTTCCTGACTCATTCTCCTCATGTCTAGCTTTCTCACCTCCCTGCATTTCAGAGGAGCCAGCAATCTCGGCAGAGACATTACCCAAATAACATTCGCCACCCTGGATGTCAGAGGGTTCACTGTGATCTGTAACACCGCCTCTTTTCTCTTCTTCCACCTCTTTAACACACACATCTTCTTCCTGTTCTTCAGCTATGACAGACTCTTCCTCCTTGCACGCCTCGTTTAGAGGATATCTCCACGACCTTAACTCGTCATCCGTTGAAGGCTCCATCCCCTCTTCACTGCACGAAGAACGAGTCATTTCTTCGAACGAAAACACGTCAGCCCCGCCCCGTTCAGTTACTATGGAAACCTCAACTGTTTCCTCTGCGTGAGTTGATTCTAGCAAGTTTTGCTCATCGCCTGTAGGCAACTCTGACACGTTCAGGTCCTCACCGAAAGGTGCTTTGGAGAAACTCTGATCCTCGCTAAAAGACAACATCAATACAGGCTGCTTTTCTGCATTTGCAACTGAAGCCATGCGCTCTTTCTCCACCCTGACTTCATCACCTCCATGAGTATTTTGCTCCCTCCATTCCATGTGCAGCTGGCCCTCATTAGAGTTTTCAAGCTCTACAGATGCTTCAGAGTCACCGGGTGCCCTGTCACCTGTTGAAAAAGTAGTCTCACATCTTAACAGTAGGCTACCCACGTTTCATATCTGATATACTTTAGAGCAGGTACTGAGAATTCATATCTATTCATTTCCATAAAGAAGGTGTTGAAGGATCTTTAAAATCCTTGTGTAAGATACGGATTGTTTTGGGAAAACCATAACATAAATTAACAAAGGAAACACATCTGGCATGATAGGGAATAGGGATCAGACAATACTCGATTTTATTGTGGATCGCGATAAAAAAAATACTCACAGTAAGTTGATGGTGGTGCATTTCCATTATTGGGATAATTGTGAATATCCTCATGAATTGACTGCAGTTTACTACAGTGTCCTATCTGTGATGCAATAAAAATATTTTTTTTCTTCGTTTTGAGAAAATAATGTTAATGTTGCGAGAAAAAAATGTAATATTGCGAGAAAAAAAGGCAGAACATTACGAGAATGTTGCGAGAAAAAAGTCGGAATGTTTACCAAAAAAAGTCCCAACAAAGCAAAATAAAAAGTGAAAGTGGTAAAGGTAAAGTTTAAGCATATTTTGATGATTACCGGGATAATATCGTGAATCGCAATTATTTTGGCCAGGATAATTGTGACATGAAATGTTCATTGCCAATTTTCATCCCATGTCCAATTAGAGAATGCAAGAACTGAATTTTTAGAAATGTATGCCAACCCTCTTTGTTATTGCTGCTATTAAAGTGCTCCCACACTGTTAAAAATAGGGGTACACAAATCACAAGTTTTCTATCCTGATATTGATTCTGGCACTCAAACATAGGGTATTGGCAGACTATTGATCCGATACCAGTGCTCTTGTTTCATTTTAAAATGAAAGTCTGTACACCTCACTGTTTCAGATCATTACTTTACTTATTACATCAGATTGTAACTAGACTAGGTTTTGTTTTACAATTGTCATACTGTGCAGTGGGCTACAAAGCATATGGACTGGAAAGAAGTATTGACAGGGACACGATACTGGTGTTGCAGATCAGTTTAGGACATTTATCTTGGTACAATCTGTCTGCTGAAGTGTATTGACCTAATTCTCTAAACTATAGAAACAAAGTGTGTTGATTTCATTAATGAGGACAGTATGAGGGAAAGACAATTTGATGCCAAAAGTCTTACCTGTCCCATCTGAAGATTGCTTCTCTGCACCCGATCGAGGAACTTCAGTGAAGCTGCCATCTTTCATCTCAGCATCACCGTCTATCTGCTGGAAGCAACAATAAGAGATAGTAATGCAGAGCAGAGCTGTATTTGATGTTTAGCAATGCAATGCAATGTAATCAATGTAAATATACAAACTAAAAGAAGAGTAATAGTGTATCTTGCAGTTATTATCGTGATTTAGGCCAGTGGTTCTCAACCTGGGGTCCCGGCCTTTACAAGGGGTCGCCAAAGCTTCAAAGGGGGTCCCGATGCCTTCTTGATTTTAAGGGTTTGTGTGTGTGTGTGTGCATGTGTGTGTGAATACAGTTGGCCTATATCTCAGCATTTCATTCATTTCAGTGAAGAAAACTAAATTAAATTGTTATTATTCAAGATATAATATTTTAAAAAAGAAAGAAGAACAGGATAAGGGCACAGTGCAGTCCTGAACACAAGCTATATTCACAGAGGCTTCCCTCTCTGCTAAACAGCCTTGTCCTGCACTAGAAAAGTAGAAGGTGCCAGTAGCACAATGGCAAAGTGTAAGGGAGAAGACAACACTGAATTTGTCCAAAAAGAAGCCTTTTAAATATGTTTGATTGTTACAAAAAAAAAAAAATTTTTTTAAAAATTCATCCAAATTTACACAAACTTCCTGCAGTTACTGCGGTCACTATTTGGGTTAATTGTACTGTTTATCATTTGTTCTGTATTGCTATTGTTATGCATTGAATATAATATGAAATATCCACAAAATATGTTCCTTAGTTGGGAAGGAAAAAGGTTGGGAACCACTGATTTAGGCAATGTGCCCAACAACCGTGTGAAGTGAAAAGATAATCCTTTGTGTGAACAGCCAATTTCCTCAAAACCACACCACTTTGTGCACTATTTAAGAAGTGAACGTCCTTCCTCTAAAAAGACAAACATCTTGGAGCCACGTGAATGGGTAATTCTGCTAACAAAATTGGTATACTTATATGCAGATATTTGCCTTGTTCTGTTATCCAATTAAATTCTTATCACTGCCCAAATCAATACCACCCATTCTGTTGGCTCCAAGTATTGGCCATATGTCAAAACACAAGTGACCAGAAAGAGAAGAGGGTCATTTGGTCACAGACTCACATCCCAGGGCTGCAAAGGAGGCCAATGAACTCTCCCTCTAGATCTAGGAACCCAGGAGGAGGGAGATGAGGGGCCAGGAGGCGTCCATCCCTGCTAATGTTAACATAAACTGCTGTGTAAAAATCTCAAACAATTTGGGAAAGTGGCTCACTAAACATAAAAAACTAAAAATTACATCCACAAAAAACAATTTCATTTTACTGTACTGAACACACTACATGCCAGACAAAAGGGACATCTATTTGTAAATGTATTAACCATTGCATATCACTTAACAGGGTGCGCCAGTTTGTAGTTCTAAATCCAGGATATGAATTAGCATTTCAGCACTCCCTCATCTCAAAGTCTTTTTGAATGTGTTTTTGGTTAGACATGTGAAATAAGGTCTGTGGTGTAAAAGGGGCTGAGCGGCAGGGGAATTCCTGCTAGGTGGCTCCACCCACTCGCAATTGGCAGTACTGGGAGCAGGTGGAGAAAGGCCACACACCTGGAGCTGATCAGCTCGTCATGAGAGAAGAAAGGGCATGTGGGGAGCTCTCATTGGGTGTGGCACATGCAGAGATATCTAGGGAAGACCTTTGTTGGTGTTTGAGTTTCCTGAAGGAGCAAGATCTTCTGTTTTGTTTAAAGACTTTGAGTTCAGTTAAATAAAGATGCTGTTTTTCGTTACGCTGACTTTGTCTTTGATTGACGTACTACCGCTTATTTACCTGTCCTTTGCCCAATCCTGTTACAGCGGTTAACACAAGCTTCAGAGATTGTAATGTTTTGTTCTACGACATAAAATACAAAAGTAAATAACCCGCTGGTAAATTTCGAAACTTTTTTACGCGTCTTTAAAAAGACGGCTGCTAACAAGTGGCTAAATGAGACTTACAGAGGTTGTCGAGGACGTTAAACGTCAAATCAACCACATCTACTTCAATATAACAGAAAACTAAGTATGGTGAGACATTGCTGACAGCTGCAACTAAAACATTCTTAAATTATTGAAAGGCAAAGTATCATGCTCACAAACCCACCTGAGATAACGACGGATCAGAGCTGCTCCTTTTCAGCCAGGCATTCTCACTGATTGGATGGAAAGGCAGCTGGCTCAACTCCAGTTCCCGTTCCTGGTTCGTGACACCAGACGCAGGGGTTAAAGCAAGAAACAATTTGTGAGCCTAAAAAGTAGTCCAGGAGGAATTGTGTACAATTGAATTGAACAATATGAATTTAAACCTGCTCTATGGCTCATATCATGCACAGTGCCTGAGAACTTTAAAGCCCTGCTATTGTGGGTGTGACTTTTTTCCGTGTCCTCACCATTCACATCTACATAACCAAATCGCCCAAACCATTAATTGATTAATCTAGAAAATAAGTGGCAGACTAATTGATAATGAAAATAATTGTTAGTTGCAGCAATTGCATTTTAGTTGTCAATGTTTTGGTTACATTTAAAAGAGTTTATACAACATTAAAGCTGGAAGCCTTTCCATCATGAACTCACTTAAATGTTGGAATGGTTTATAAATATAAACTGCTCCTACCAGGGACAGAATGAATAGCATATTTAGATCCTCCCCTGGCTCTATTTGTATGTTTTTTAATGCACTCTGGCATCTTATTTACATTAAAAGTACAAAACAATATCCAGCGTGAATCCGTTATTTTCACTGTGAATTAAAAAATGCTAGGAGGGCCACCTGGCACAGTGTCCAGGGCCAGATTTGGCCCACGGGCCATAAGTTGAGTATCACTGCACTACAGGTACTCCGAGAATCAAATGAAATATTGAGTATGACCAGCACAAGTTGTGACGACCCCTCCGCTCCACTGGGTGTTGCTGTCTGTTTTGCTGGCACTGGTTTGTGTTTCAGGTCATCATCTGGCTAACAAGCCACACCTGGACCGGTGTGATCTGGAGCATTAACAGCGCCAGCCTCCCGGGGGGCTACTTCTTTCTTCCCTTGCAGATGCAGCTTTGTTTTGGATTCTGTTCACTACACACATCTTCACACACCCACACACGAATGATCACTGGCCTCTACGTTATTTCTGTTATTTAGTATTAAAGCCTTTTGTAAATAAATCTGCCTATTTTTTGATAAACACTCACCTGGTCTCCCATTTTTGAGTCGGGATATAAACCCGGGACCTCTCAGCTTATTAATAAATCAATAGGTTGTTTGCAATAACGTTCTATTATGATGCACGAAATTCAGACGGAGAGCAGGCAGTGATGAATCTGTATACTGTGTAAATGGAAATAGAGGAAAGTGACGACATAACTTGTTGTATTAACTTGCACATAGCAGGTATCGTCAGAAAACTTAAACACATATTGGATGTGATCCATACAAAATGAAGAAAAGAGATTTTCCCCACAACTTTACCCACAGTTTTACAGTTTTTACAGTTGTACCCACTGTGGAGATGATGGTCATTAAGAATAACTTTGCCTCGGCCTCCTCCGTTTACTAATGTTACTACATGGCGAGCCAGATTAAAGCTACAAGGGTCGGGCCTCTAGCTCATCGGGTTAGAGCGCACGCCCCCCATGTAGGCTGAGTCCTACATAGACTCAGCCATGAGGCCCTGAGGGCCTTTGCTGAGTGTCATCCCCCCTCTCTCTCTCCCCCCTTTCCTGTCGATCTCCAAACTGTACAATCATGAAGGCAAAATGGCCCAAACAATAATCTTAAAATTTTTTTTAAAAATAAAGCTACAGGAGTCTAGAGGACTAGAACTATTTTGGAACCAAAGTCGTTCTGCACGACTGCTGTTGTTTTTGCCCGAGTGAGTAAATGTGCCTGAGAGTTTCTGTCTCTTTTTATATTGCTATTTGAAGTCCAATATATACATGGATACACTGCTGGCGTCAGGCTACTAACGCTAGCTAACGTGAGCTAACTTCAGCTCAGATTTTATGTTAACTTATCTACTAGATCAACCGTACCCAGAGGTCTGGTGAACTGCTGTTTAAAACCTGCGTTGTAGCTTAAAAACACAGAAGTTGTCACAGCACTTTGTAAATGCATGGCAAAACTTACTTGAGACATACAGTCTATGGTGGAAGCTTAACATTAACGTTTGACGTTAACGTTAGTAGTCGATTTTGCTCCTACAGACTACGGACGGAAATTTTTGATCCACATCTGCTGCTGTTTCTGTTTTTTATTTATTTAACTTCTCCCCTGTATGTACTACTATTTTACCATTTCCTGGACTCAAAGGTAGTCCTTGTTTTCCCAGATTTGATCGATTGGAACAGCCGTAAACAGCGCAAATCAAACGCATTTGTGCAGTGTTGGTAGTCTCTTGCCTCCAGTTGTCTGCCCTCTATCTGGAAAGTGCACCGTGTATATGCAAACAACCTATTCATTCATTCTTAAGTCCATATAATTAAGGGCACTGCAGCTGCTACTAGTTTTAGTTTAGAAAGATTTTAACATTTGAAGATTCATTATTGAGGAATAGTGATACATTACAAATCATTTATGTGTAATTTTTACATTTCAGTAAAAAAAAAAAAAAAGCCCCTGCACCAACCTGGCGCATGCGAGAAGCCTGCTTGGAGCTGGGTGCTGGAGTGCCATGGAGTTTCTCCTGAATGGCAGACACAAAGTTGGAGCGGGCCCGCGGGGAGGGGTGGGCAGGGCTTGGTGTCGGGGCGGGGGCAGGAGTGGTGCCAGCCTGGAAGTCTGGCACTTTAAAACGCTCCATTCGCTGATTAAATTCTCCCTCACCTGAAGGGAAAACATTTAGAGATTCACTTTCAAACATAAAAAATTGTAGCAATATCCCACTCAAAAGGTAATATTGAGTATCTGCCAATACCATGTTCCAATCTGATATTTTTCCCAGCACCATTGAGCGAGCTGCCTGACAACTAGGGCTGCACAATATATTGTTTTTTTATCGTCATCGCGATATCAACTTGCGCAATAAACACATCGCGAAAAACAGTTTTTATGGTGCTTTTTGTGTTCAGTTCAATAAAAGAGTATTGGAAATAATTTCCTTTCTTTTTTTTTTAAATCAACAAGCAATGTGTTGTATTTTAGTAGTATACTGAAAGCAGCAGAAAGGCAGAACTGAGTACACTTTATTATCGCTTTATTTATTGCAAGGAATATCGTTACACCGACAAGTGTAATGTTCATTCTCGAGGTTTTTGAATGTGTGTGTTCATTTGCATCCTCACCAAGAAGATGCTCTCTGAAGCCCTTTTCATGGATGATGACTGACGGGCTGTGAGCCCCAGGATCCGACAGGCACCGCTGGGCCAGAGGAGCTCCCCCTAAAACAACAAGCACTTGCTGTTACAAACTACAGTATTTATCTTACACACTGTCACACCGGCTCCACACAGATTGCTCAGCACCGTGACAATAGTTCTCATCTTGCATGGAAATAATCCAGTTTGGCTGTTTAGGCTACTGTGACATGTCACCACCTTGAGCAGTACCATAAACACTGCCCAAATACACTGCAATACTTGTACAGATATGGTCCTGAAATAAATCCTAACTTCATAAAAAGGTTTTTGTTTAATCCATTTTAGAGGTGTTTAAAGTCATTTTTGGGCCGTAGTTTATTGAATTGCATTGTGTTATACTGAGAGGCGTTTAATATTTAGTCCACGCTCATTTATAATAAAAAAAAATGACATGATATGGATTCCTGCTTCAACAGCAAAGGTAGGATTACCTTCTCGTCTCTGGGTGAGTTGCTGGACTCGGGACCGGACTGAAGGAACCATCGGTGTGTCTGGCTTTGTCTCTAGCTCAGCTAGGCGTCCAGAGGAGGATGGTTTAGGACTACGATTCTCCTGACCAGCTGCCTCCAGACGCCGCCGCTTCTGGCCATCATTCACCTCTGAGACATCCGATAGAAAGATGAAGGGCAAACGGGACAAATGGACATCAATGCAAAAAAACTGCTGTGAATATGATAAAGACATGACTATGAACATTTACATTTTTGGCACAAACAAACCTGATGGTGCGAGGACATTGTCTTCAGAATCTGACAGAGGTGCTCTCTGTCTTTTTAAGGTGACATTCACATTGTTTTCCTCGCCAGCTTCCATACTGACCTGCAAACAGTGACATTACAGACTGAATGTACATTTTAAGATGTCAGCTGTTACTGAATAGAAACCTTTAAACACAACAGCATTAGTACAAACAAGTCGAGCTGCTACGCCCATTATTTTTTTACAGTCTATACATGGCATGGCAGTTTATGTAGAAGTCACTCCTCTCAGAACACATACTTAACATTACTGAAATTGCCCCATGAGAGTTACAAACCAGATATATAAAGATTTCTTAACAGTGAAGCTCGCGTAATTATGATAGGCTAATGTTAAGATAATATTGTTTAGGTTAAATCTCCAACTAACTAGCTAGCCATGCAAAAATATTTGGCTAAATTTACTAAAGCTAGCTCTCAGGCGTTTTTACCATACAAACAGAAGAAACACTAATATTGGATAATCGCTTGAGCATGATCCCATTCGCATGATCCCAAATAAAATTAAACATTACTACGCCCAGTTTTAGCTCAGGACATTTTTTTAAACACATTCATAGAAAGTTGTGTTAGCTAACGTTAAATAACGTCACACGCCGTTATCTTGTTAACACTGCCAGCACTGCATTAACACCGTGTTCGTTCAAGTTAACACGCTACTTTTCTATCTCCAAGCATTGAAAACCTGTAATTTCACAACTAGCTATAGCTAAAGGAGCTAAAATTAGTTTGCTAACATTAGCAACACTGCCCTTTGAGTAAACTACAGCAAACTAATTTCAAGCAGGCCAGCGTAACGTTAGCCTAGCTTAGAAAGGTAAGCTAACTTTAGCAGGAAGAAGGGAGTTAACAGAGCAATGTATGTCATTATATGATGAGAAAGTCGTTTGTTATCTTACCCGAAAAGACGTCTGTATGAAATTACAGTCTGTATTAAACAGGTCAACGACGCTCTCTGACAGAAAACAAGAAACACCTTCCTGTTGTTTTATGCTTTCAGTCAGGTCTCCTCCTCCAACTTTGAATTTCAGCGGGTCCTCTGACGTCGGTGCAGAGTACCGTAAATACGCTCAACGAACGCGGATCTATCTTTTTTCCTAGGATAGCAAAGGCATGTCCCGCTCCACTCTGCCTCTGAGGCAGAGTAAAGCGGGTCATGCCTTTGTCATCCTAGGGGGAAAAATAGCGAACCAGACAGGCCTTGGCCGTTTTACCGTATTCAAAAGAGTAAACACGCAAAACAAGATTCCACTACATCATGACAATGGTATTGCTGTCGAGCTATGATAAAAAAAAAAACTACCAAGGTATGGGGTGTGACACACATCCTACCTCAAACATAGGTATAACTCATAATAAGATTTTACACATTGAATGAAGTCTGTTTAATACACGAAAGGTATTTATTACAGTATTTGTGTTATGTGTCAAAGCGATAGATCAGAAACAGGCTGTTATAGTGTAAGAATTAGTGTGATAGTCTACTATTTTAACATATCTCCCTTGACTAGCTGCTTTTTGTGATAAATCATATTATGTACAAAAACATGCCTGTATACTTTTTCTTTAATTGATGGCCCTACTCCCAAAATTCTATTCACACATCCATTGCTACTGTCTTGAGTCACAGTGGCCCAAAACTTCTTTTTCCTAGTACTTGTGCCAACTAATATAATTTGTATTCAACATTTTGTAAACAAATAATCAAATATTTTTACTGAACTTTTAGCCTGGCATCACCCAGATAGCGCTGGTTCCCAGGCTACTGAATGTTTTATACCAACATAGTAGTGTACAAACCACACTGTCTAGTTTTAATAGGGGTTAGTTCTTAGGTAGAAAATACTTGGGATGGAAACTGTCGACAGTGAGGACTGTGGATAATGCAGAGTAATGAGGACATTGTTTTGTATCTGCCACACAAAACCTGGGCAAATTAAATCAAAACTTTCTGCATGGCCTAATTCCACTAAGGGTATGTAGAAAGAAATATCAACACTTGCACAGTCACTCTATCTACAAAAACATAGATACAGTGTACAGTATGGTCAGTCCTCTGGGACTATAGAAAATAATCTACACTACTTGTTGCATTTAAAAATCCACTAATCTCTAAAGTGATTTTGGCAGTTTAGTTTCTCTGATCCTGTTTTCTTTTATTGGTGGAACCAACCTGACTAACCTGCTGTGGGGAGCCAAGGTAAAAAAAAAAAAAAAAAGAAAACCTGTTAGACCAGTATTTACACCACATTCAACTGCAACATGGACTGTATATGCTTTCTTCCCAAGAACACTTGCCTCTAGATTTTCTGTGGGATAATTTGATTAAATGCATTCATAGTATGCAACATCACCATCAGCACTAAACTGAGATGATGGTCTTAAACCAGATTTTGACACACGTACCCTCTTATAGAGCCTCAAGATCAAGTAAATCATCCGGCCCTGGTCATGTCAGTTGATGTCTGGTTTTCGTGGTGCATATTTCCAAACATATTTTCAATTCGATTTGCACAAACCAGTTGACACACAGTCGGAATGGAGTTTGCAGTTGCTTGCTTTGCATGCAACATATAGCATAATTCTTACCAATTTACAGTGTAATTATGTATATATGTATATATATATATATATATATTTTTTTTTTTACTAATGGTATGGATCATGTTTACATGTTACATGTATCATGTTTTTTTTCTCTGCATACTGTGTTTCTCCTTCCTGCATCCTGCTAGAAGTAGAGTTTTATTATGTTTTAGTTTATTATTTTTTAATTATTATTTCTCATTGTTGTTATTGGAGTAATTTTCTGTTAAAATTGAGATAGTTTATGGGGTGATCTGGGTGGGCTGGTGGGGAACCTGGGTTTGTGGTGACAAGTTTGAGGGTGTGTTGTTGACTGTTTCATGTATGTAGTATGATGAGTGTTTTCTGTGTGTGGACCCCAGGAAGAATAGTCGCTACCCCGGTAACAAGTAATGGGGATCCGAATAAACAAATAAACAAATACATACATGCATGTTATGATAAATCCCCATCCAGAAATATTCTAAAATGATTCATTTCATGAGTGTGTTAAAAAGAATACTTGCACAAGTTGGGAGTTAAAGCATAACCATGTCAACTTTAATATTAACCATGTACAGTTAGAGACAGAACATGTGATAAAACAAAGAAGAGAAGCAGTAAACCGTGTACATAATACAAAAGAAATTACAAAAAAAGAAAAAAAAAAATCCACCTAAACTTATGTTTATTTTAACTTGGTGTTATTGGAAGGGCAAGTGGTTCACAAGCATTTCAAAGAAAAAATCACTTTTTTTTTTTAACTTGTAGGACCACAGAATTGCTTTTCTCTGGACTCAAGAGAAAATATAGCATAACAGAGCATCCTGAGAAAGTGTACTCATTGGCATAGATGTATACGTTATATGTGTATGTGTGTATAAATGTATGAACATGTATTTATGTATTCTTAAGACAAGTTTTACGTAACAGGTTCTGTTCCGAGTACAAGTTCTGTTGTTATTTCTGGCATATAATATTCTAAAAAAAAAAGAAAAAAAAAAGAAAAAGAAGGCCACTGAGCAGCCTCCAGTATGTACACAATATAAGCATTTCCATCATGAACAAAAACATACAGGTCATATTTTATGTGCTGCAGGTGTAAGGTTCGTCCCTTTTGCATTTTTGCTTTAAATGCATCATTAAGACTGCAGGCAGTCTGAACACTACACTAAAAGAACACATTTTTTCTATGAGTCATTTAAGAAAACTACAAGGGATTTAAGGAGTCGTTCTTCAACCTTACATAAAGTTTTATTAATATCATCGTCATATGAAAATAAAACATGGGAACTCTTGTAAAGGTATATTAAAGGTTTGAATGTGTCGCAGCACAGATTCAGAGAATAGCAGAGGGATAATGTTTGTTGTGTGAGGAAGCAGTTATGAATAATATTTGAAATTGAAGTCAAAGCTATGGCTGAATTGGCAAACTTCTCTCAAACAGTTATCTCTCTGGGGAGTCCAGGGAGAACGGAAGATTAAAGGACTATTTCAAGTTTTTTTGATGAATTGTCCCTTTGGTGGTTTTACACAAAGGGAAACTATCCCAAAAGGATGGAAATCAAGGATCAGATTCATGACAACATCCATCACTTACATCACAATATAAAACATCTTTGTAATCACTGTAACCTGTAAAGTTGTAGACACCGATGAGGCTTTTGCATAATGTCTTCTATTTCAATAGGAAACACACACTGCAATGACAATATTCTGGCTGCTGTTTCACACAATTTGTAATTTCTTCTTCTGTCTGTCTGATTCAGATCAGACCGTATCTATGACCTCGAACAACATTTAATAAAACACACCTGCTTATACACACACACCGTTGTAGATCCTCCCTAAAGGCCCGGTCACACCAACATTTAAAACTGCAACATTTTGATCAGTGAATTGGCTTGAAATGACGTATTTTTCGCATTGAGTTTGGTGAACTTTAAAGGGCAAATTCGTACTGTTGACCAGTAGCAGGCTGTCTTGACTGTGCCGATCTTTGAGGGAACAGAGAGTCCAAAAAAAGAGGCCGTTATTGTAGCTTATTAGCTGTGTTGCACCATCCATTTTTTATTTAGTCTCCTCTGTCGGAATAAAAACTGCTCCACAAAAGAGGAATGGTGTGTAGACAATTATGAGACAGGAATCAACGGTACAACTATGTTTGTTGAATAGAACAATATGTTGACCAGGTGAACAGTGACTGGATAAAGCTTTACTTCCTGTGTGCAGAGAAAGTCCCTCCCCCAACCTCCGAGCTATCGACCTACACGCTGAAAATGTCACGTTTTGAAGAAGATTTGGGTCGTGCAATAAAGCAGGCCTGCTCTGTTCTTTCGGTGAATGATTGTACAGATCTACAAAGAATACATTTTTGTTTAAATGTTCCACCAAAACAAGTTCCCTCCGACACTAATTTGCAGTAGCACCGTCGCCGTATCTGCGGTGTAGCGCCGCCCAAAATGATTGTGATTGGTTTAAAGAAATGCAAACAAGCCAGATAGTTTTTTTTCCCTATCCAAGAGTGAAAACCAGTAGACTATATAAAGATGGACAGACTAACAGCTCCCTATAAAGTGAAGCCAAAACATCTGGATTGCCCCCTGGTGGCTGGCTGCAGAATAGGTCATAAGCCACACCTCCCCTATGTTAGTGGATGGGACATGAGCCTAAAAACTAAAACTACACTAAAAACTAAAAACTAAAAACTCAAAGTACACGTTCAATACATTTTACCCAAAAAATGGTTTCTGTCATTCACATCACACTAATGTTTGTTTGTGTTTATTTTTCTGATAAGTTAAGTTTTAATTACTTATTTGATGCTATAAAAACAGGGTGAAACAGGGGTGATTGATTCCTGATTGGTCGGGAGGGTGTACAGGCGGGACTTCGATGCCGCCTGGTTGCTACTGCGCAGACTTGCAAAATTACAAAATGGCGGCGCCTGTACGCAGGATATTTTGGCTTCACTTTCAGTAGGAGGAAGTGACAACGCGTCGTCCATCTTTATGTACAGCTATAGTTTATGTACAGTCTTATGGTGGAAATGCACTGGGTCCAGACCTTCCTCCAGCGCTGTGGAAGGTCTGGCTACGCAAGACTACCAAGCTTGTAGAATGTTACGAAAACTCACTGATTAATTTCGTTGTGCCACTTTCTGGTGTGACCGGACCTTAATTCCACCTAAATTCCACCTGATTCATTCACCTTCACTCACATACACTCTGCCTTCTCTTAACACACTCTCATTGAGGTCTTCATGACTGAGTGTTTTTAATGTGTATACACTTGTGTTAAGTTTTTTGAGAACAATAAAAGAAAGAGCGCTGAGGAGAGGGATAGTACGTCTATCTGCAGATCTATGGAATATCTAGAGAACATACAACTACTACTATGTGTACAAATGGCTATGCATGGTCCCTGCCATGTGTTAACTCCGTACTGTAGCTCAGAGGAACTCGAGCATCTCCTCTTTGTCTGGAAATATAGGAAAATAGAATTTCACAAAAACATGCATTCCCCATGAAAATTAAAAGGTTTCAACAGATACAGTTAAACCCTGCAGTGAGACGAGCATGTGGGCTGATGCATGTGTGTGTGTGTGAGTGTGTGTGTGTGTGTAAATGTTACATGTGGTGCATGTTAAATGTAACACAGAGGAATGTTGTGGAATGTGCTGAGTGTTATATCTGCTTATTTGTTTGTATGTTCGGAGGGCCACGGTACATGTGAACTTCAGAGGGGATTAAGAAAAAACGAGTTTGTGTAACAGAAGAAACAGGTCGTGTCTCTTCAAAAGATTTTTCCTTTCTTCTTGTTCTTTTCCATCGTCCTGTGTGAGAAACAAGAAAAGCGAGAACATTACTTCGCAATCTTGTACAACATGGAAAAAAAATAAAAAAAATAGAACCTTTTTTTTTTTCTCGTAACATTACGACTTTTTGGAAATTCACCATGATCAACTTAAGAGTGTTTTTTAAAAAAGCATTATTGTCCCATCCCTACTTATTCTGTATGACCGACATACACGGAGCCCAAGATCATTTGGTAACCATGGTAACACCACAAGAGTATAGGGATTTTCTCTGATACATCAGAAAGTGAAAAGGAGTTCAAACAGCAGTGTGTTGTGTTTGTATTCTACTCTGCATAAGATGGCAGTTCCTCAGTAAAAAGTGAGTGAAACATAGGGACCCCTTATATTATATTATGGTATGGTTTCTATCTGTCCGTCATTGTCTATGACACATGAGATCTGGCTGCAGTCTGACCTAATAATGCTGATAATAAATATTTCTTTGTTCACCAGATAAGAGAAAAAAACACATACACACACCAGGTTTAGTAAAGTGCAGCATGACTTGCTGTCAGTCACTAGAATTTGATTTCCCCATGTGACTCCATGTAGCGCTGATGATTCAGGATGACAGTCTCCAAACTGTCCAATCAAGGAGTTACGTGTCAGTCCATGACTTCATATTTGTCTTGGCCTGTCAGTGTGAACATAAACTGAACCAGAACTAAAAAGCAACCTATGAATCTTTTTTCCCCCCATGGTCTGAACTGTGAACAGGACATGTGAAAACAGCTGACAGTCAGGACAGTCAGAACACAGCACATTATGTAATTCCAACGGGTAAGAAAATGTGCTGAAATATGCCACAGCAGTTCTTTTCTGGGTTTTTCAAATGGAAACGCCCACTCAGCTTTAGCAAAAAGCAGTGACGTAGGTTACCCATTGAGGTTACCACAGTATGATAATCAATAAGGTTATCACCAATAATATAATACCAATATTATACCAATAATATCAATGTTTGGAGCTATGTAATGTAAGCTAAGCAATGTACTGCTGTGGACGCCACGTTAATTCGGATCCAAAAGTCACATAAAATACAACAAAGACCAGCAACTCTGAGGTAAAATTACTGTTTTTGTCAATGGCTCGACAGAACGGATTCAGTTTCTCGTTGGAACTGACGGCAAGGTATAGCTGCAAAGACATTATAAATATAGCATGCACTTAAACTGGTAGTGATTTTTTTTAGGTGGTCCTTTTTTAGGTGGCTAAAATCTGTTTTGCTGCAGCCCCATCCACAGCAGTACATGGCAGTACGTTCTCTTCAAAGTCACCAGACTCCATTGACAAAACCAGTAATTTTACCTCACAGAAAACAGGAGTTACTGATCTTCTGCTGCTCGTTTTAGTTAGTTAGTTTGTTATTGTGCGACTTTCGGATCCGAACCAAAGTAATCCGAACCACAGCGGTACATTGCTTAGCTTCCGTGCTGGTAGCATTAATCCTGTGTGTTTATATGTAGTCAGGGTTGCTATGTAAGCAGTGTCGGCATGAAGCCTTATACTTCCGCCGGGAGGAGTCAGACCGGAGGAAGTCCCTCCTCCCCTTCGTGTGGTTCTCAAAGTCCCTTCGAGAAATACAAACAGGCCACAGAGTTTTCCCACTATACCGGAGCGAAAGCTATTGAATCCAGACCTCCCTAACCCAGCACAGACCCAGCGCTGTGGAGATAGGTCTGGCTACATGAGACTAGCTTATATGTAGCAAAGGTTTTTAGAAGGGCTTGTTGGGAAAAACTGCATTTTGACACTAAAACATACATATTTTGACCAAAATGTGAATGTTTGGATTTCAAATACATAAGGAACACTACTGGGAAGCTACAGAATGATATAAAAACCTAAAAAAAAGCATCCATTTATGTCTTATTTTAGAGAAATCATGCCAACAATATTGTCAAAGGACATGTTGTCATATGTATCAGTAGACATACTGCAGACTTAACAAATGAAGAAGTGCATGTTGAGAAGTGCAAGTGTTACTGACTTGGAGGCGTCCAGTTTCTGCTGCTCGAGGATTCTCTGCTGAGCCTCCCAATTGGCCTTTTCATCCTCATACACTCTCCTCTTCTCCTCCAGCTCTTTGTACTGCGCCTCCAAGTTCCTCTTCATCTGTTCGTGGCGCCTTTCCAGCTGAGGGTTGAAACATCAGAGTCACTCTCAAGTTGCATGTTCCCTCCAACAGCACACGTAATCACTCTCAGTCGTTCATTACCAGCCGCGACAGCAACGCTGCTATTGTTTCCACCTTGTGAGTCTGTGTGTGTGTGTGTCGTCATGGAGATACCTACTGTAGCAGGAACTACCACAGAGGCCGTTTCGAGTACTTTGCCAGGTGTTTATATTTCTGTCTGTCAGTCTGACTGTGGACAGATTTTGTCACCGCGATAACGTCCTGATAGCGTAGATCTGCAAGCTGCAGCTGCACTGTAGCTAATGTTAATTATTAAAGTCTAACTAAATGTATTTATTTTTTCTTTTTATTTAATTAATTAATTTAATTTCTGTTTCGTTTTGTTCGTGGTCATCTATCTAGGTGACTCACTTGATATACTAAAACATGTCTCTGCTATGCCATTTTATTGTCGCTGTTATCACTTATTTTATTTTACTTTGGGGAAGGTTTTTTTTTTTGCTGAAAAAAAAAATGCCAATACATATATTTGGGGGGTAACTAAACCCCAAACCACTTTTTTTCCAGCTGAAAACCAATAGAGAGCTGAAGGGATGACGTCTTTTTGTAGGCCAACCCGGAAGTTAGCGTCGCCCTGGGTTCCCTCATCAAAAAGCCTGTGGGA
>JAOVVB010264162.1:0-18795 GCA_028570985.1 Heterobranchus longifilis | reverse complement strand
CATCATTCGCATCGCGCAATTCACATCATTCGCATCGTGCAATTCGCATCATTCACATCGTGCAATTCGCATCATTCGCATCGTGCAATTCGCATCATTCACATCGTGCAATTCGCATCATTCGCATCGTGCAATTCACATAATTCACATCATGTAATTCGCATCATTCGCATCGTGCAATTTGAGTCATTCGCGTTGCCCGACAGGAACGCATCTAATCACGTCTTTACATTGACTTTATCTGTAATTAATTAATTTCTTTGCGTCCTGTGTGTACACGACATTATGTTGATGGCTTTAGTCTATAATGTGGTCATTTTTCTTTAAAAATAACAGCTGCAGTTTTTGTTTACCAAACTAAAAAGCCCAGCATATACAGCATTACAAAAGACACCTGAAATCGTTAATCACATTTTTCAATAACCAAATAATATTTTAAATGCTGCTGCTGAAATGTGCAACACATTTACAGTTTATTCTGACGCAGCCTACATGTCTTAGCTTAGCTCAAAGTCCTGCTAACGCTGCTGGTGTTAGCAGATGTTTGGACTGAGATGCAGTTGTTTGGTCAGATGGACGCTGCAGGGACTAAAAGTCTGTCCTCCTGGTTGCATGTGTGTCACTGCAGGGACATTTGACCCCCACTCATTTTTGTTTTCAAACCTCCCCCCCGTCCTTACTTGGATCAAATGTTCTCTCAAAGTGGATTACAAAGATTACTAACTCACAAATGGGTTTAATTTCCCAAAGTCACACAGAGCAAGCTTGCTGTGATATATTCAGTTTTATTACGGCTGAAAATAACAATCCTGAGATTTATGAAGACTTCTAAAACTGATTAAATAAAAGCAAAGGTCGAGGGAGAACGCTGACTGCTTTTTCAAAAGTTGACATTTTGGAGCGAGCCAGATTTCTCATGGTAACAGTAAAATGTGTTACACCCCAAAACACATTTACAGCCATCACTTTCAAATCATCTTTCACACAATGATAGATTAGTGTCGAATATTTCCCACGGGACGATATTAAAACATAATGTCACGATTATCCTGGCCAAAATAATTATCATTCACCATATTATCCCGATAATCAACACTATGTTTTGGCACTTTTTTTCTTGAAACATTACAACTTTTTTCTTTTTGTGAGCACATTTTTATTATTATTTAACGCAACATTACAACTTTTTCCTCAAAACATTACAACTTTTCTCTTAAAACTTTTCTTTTTTAAACATTATGACTTTTTTCTCATAAAATTGTGATTTTTTTTTTACTTGAAACAAAAAAGTCTGAATGTTTTGAGAAAAAACTCACAATTTTATGAAACTTTCTGACTTTTTCATGAAGCATTTCTTGAAACTTGAAGAAATTCAAATGATTATTAGCATGTTTTTCAGTGATGGGAGGTTGTAAAACCTAGAAGATGTGTTGTTGTTGTTGTTGTTGTTGTTGTTGTTGTTGTTGTTGTTGTTGTTGTTGTGGTGGTGGTGGTGAGTGTACAGAGCAGCAGACTGTTGGAGATATTCCTCAGGATCATATGAAAATATGAATTCTATCAGTGGCAAAGGTCTGTGGATATTGATTGGATAAACGAGTTAAACCTCTGAAAGGCCGTCATGTGTCTTTGTGTCTTTCTGGACATTATTATGTTATTGTTATTGTTATTGTTGTGATGAGTGAATCTTTATTGATTCACTGTGAAATCAACGACATCCACAAACATCCTCATCTTTAACTCTTTCTTCTTGTTTACATGTAAGACAGTAACCACATTACTACTTTTCCGTTGTAAAACTCACCTTTTACTACGTTTCAGCCTCGTGTCCACATCGTGTTTCTGAGCCCCTAAAATCTGTCTGTTTTATTTTGAAACTCCGGGGTTGTGTTGTGTTGTTGTGTTGTGTTGTTGTTGTTGTTGTTGTTGTTGTTGTTATTTTTGTTGTGTTATTGTTGTTGTGTTATTGTTGTTGTGTTGTGTTGTTGTGTGTTGTGTTGTTGTTGTTGTTGTTGTTGTGTGTTGTTGTGTGTTGTTGTGTTGTTGTGGTGTTGTGTTGTTGTTGTGTTGTTGTGTTATTGTTGTGTTATTGTTGTTGTGTGTTGTGTTGTTGTGTTGCTGTGTGTTGTTGTGTTGTTGTGTTGTTGTTGTTGTTGTTGTTGTGTGTTGTTGTGTTGTTGTGTTGTGTGTTGTTGTATTGTGTGTTGTTGTTGTGTTGTTGTGTGTTGTTGTGTTGTTGTGTTGTGTGTTGTGTGTTGTTGTTGTGTTGTTGTGTTGTTGTGTTGTTGTTGTTATTGTTGTGTTGTTGTTGTTGTGTTGTTGTGTTGTTGTGTTGTTGTTGTTATTGTTGTGTTGTTGTTGTTGTGTTGTGTGTTGTTGTGTGTTGTTGTGTGTTGTTGTGTTGTTGTGTTGTTGTTGTTGTGTGTTGTGTTGTTGTTGTTGTTGTTGTTGTTGTTGTTGTTGTTGTTGTTGTTGTGTGTTGTGTGTTGTGTTGTTGTTGTTGTGTGTTGTGTTGTTGTGTGTACGGGCAGAAACAGAGACGTTTGGAAACGATGACTCAGACATCATGTCAGTCTCATCAGTCAGAGGTCTACAGACCTTTTGTCATTTCATTACATTCTCAAAACATTACGACTTTTTTCTCGAAACATTCTGACTTTTTTCTCGAAACATTCTGACTTTTTTCTCGAAACATTCTGACTTTTTTCTCGAAACATTCCGACTTTTTCCTCAAAACATTATGATTTTTTTCTCTAAACATTCCAACTTTTTCTCAAAACATTCAGACTTTTTTCTCGAAACATTCAGACTTTTTTCTCGAAACATTACGACTTTTTTCTCGAAACATTACGACATTTTTCTCGAAACATTACGACTTTTTTCTCGAAACATTACGACTTTTTTCTCGAAACATTACGACTTCTTTCTTGAAACATTCAGACTTCTTTCTTGAAACATTACGACTTCTTTCTTGAAACATTACGACTTTTTTCTCGAAACGTTAAGACTTTTTTCTCAGAATGTTACGACTTTTTTCTCAAAACATACGACTTCTTTCTCGAAACATTACGACTTTTTTCTTGAAATGTTAAGACTTTTTTCTCAGAATGTTACGACTTTTTTCTCAAAACATTACGACTTCTTTCTCGAAACATTACGACTTCTTTCTTGAAACATTACGACTTCTTTCTTGACACATTACGACTTTTTTCTCGAAACGTTAAGACTTTTTTCTCAGAATGTTAAGACTTTTTTCTTGAAACATTCCGACTTTTTTCTCGAAAGATTCCGACTTTTTTCTCGAAACATTCTGACTTTTTTCTCGAAACATTACGACTTTCTCGAAACATTCCGATTTTCTTGTTGAAACATTCCGACTTTTTTGTTGAAACATTACGACTTCTTTCTCGAAACATTACGACTTTTTTCTCGAAACATTCTGACTTTTTTCTCGAAAGATTCCGACTTTTTTCTCGAAAGATTCCGACTTTTTTCTCGAAACGTTAAGAGTTTTTTCTCTGAATGTTATGACTTTTTTCTCTGAATGTTATGACTTTTTTCTCTGAATGTTATGACTTTTTTCTTGAACCGTTCCAACTTTTTTCTCGAAATGCTACGACTTTTTTCTCGAAACGTTACGACTTTTTTCACGAAACATTTCAACTTTTTTCTCAAAACATTGCGACTTCTTTCTCAAAATGTTACAACTTTTTTCTCGAAACGTTACGACTTTTTTCTTGAAACATTCCGACTTTTTTCTTGAAACGTTACGACTTTTTTCTCGGAACGTTACGACTTTTTTCTTGAAACGTTACGACTTTTTTCTCAAAACATTCTGACTCTTTTCCTCGAAACATTCCGACTTTTTTCTCGAAACATTAAGACTTTTTTCTCTGAATGTTACAACTTTTTTCTCGAAACGTTTCGACTTTTTTCTCGAAACGTTACGACTTTTTTCACTAAACATTTTGACTTTTTTCTCAAAACATTGCGACTTTTTTCTCAAAATGTTACGACTTTTTTCTCAAAACGTTATGACATTTTTCTCGAAACGTTACGACTTTTTTCTTGAAAAGTCACGACTTTTTTCTTAAAAAGTTCCAACTTTTTTCTCGAAACATTACGACTTGTTTTTAAGAAACAAATATTTGTATTGCATCACAGATAGGACACTGTAGTAAACTGCAGTCAATGTGTGAGGATATTCACGATTATCCCGAAAATAGAAATTCACCACGATCAACAGTGTTTTTTATCGCGATCCACGATAAAATCCATGATTATCCCACCCCTATCGCACAGCCTATTTTCCTCATATTGTAATTTAAAGTAATATTTACAGTGTTGTAACCTAAAACACGTACATTTGACTCTTTGATAGGAGGTGCCGCGTATGAAAACCTTCTGGCTCAGAACACTCTGAACACCCAGGAGGAGCAACGGCTGCAGAGTGAGGAGGAGCAGATCGCATTTCAGGAGCTAGCAGAACTTCTCCATGTGGCCCCTGATGCCAGCGACCCCTCTGAGGATAGATCCCGCCTCATACAGAGATCTGTGCAGGAGCACTTCCCAAAGCCACCGGCAGATGTGCAGCAGAACCTCCACCAGCATCTGGCTAACGTGCAGGAAACTGTATGTGACGAGCTGGTGAAGCTGGGCCCCCTGCTGGGATCGAGTGGTTTGATCGAGTCCTACCATCGTCACATATTTGCTGACCTCGACGATCTTCTCCAGAACACCAACTCCCCCAAGAACTCCTTGGTGCTGATTACATGGGTCCTACGTACATATCTGAGGTATCTATTCGTTATAGTTTTTACTGTATCTTTATTTAACAAAACTGCAGAGGGTGCCAAGCCTTTATTTACAGCCTGGTCCCCTGAAAATGACGTCCCTGAATACAACGTATTTTCTCCTGGATTACGTTTGTTTTTGACGTATTACAAAAATGTTTCTAGTCCGCGGTTTGAGTCCCGTGTGAAACAGGCTCCCGACAAAGTGCGCCGGCCGTTGAAGCCAATTTGACATAGTGGCCAAACGGTGGTATTACAACTATGGCGGCTGTCAAAAATACTTTTTCCCCAAAGACTTACAGGGGGAAAAAGACGTCTATAAATCGGTGGATAATTTTTATAGAGGTCGGAGCAGTAGAATATCAGCTACAGTACTGATGTTGGTGTTTGTGGTACTTTCCCAGTCAGGAGCTGCTCGGACATCCAGACCTTAAAGAAATGGATCCCATGAAAAAAGTGGACCTCTTGCTGTTTGCAGAGTGGACAATAAGAGCAAAGGACAAACTGTGTGACAATGTGCAGGTAAGAATACGAACTCTCTGATGCAGCTTGTACTTAATGTATAAAAACAGACACTGAGTATTTGTTGAGCCTCCTACACTTTTCATGAGGTATCCACTGTGTGCCTTTGTGTAACAACACGGGAGCAGGTTAACTCCCAGCAGCACTGATAGAGTCTGGCTTACCGGCAGTGTTGGGAGGGTTACTTTTAAAATGTATTCTTTGGATTACTTTTAGAATACTTCAAAATAGTCTTTTTGAGCTCATTTGTCTGTCTCTTATGTTTCCAAAACTTCCTGACAGAGTTCTGGCAGCGTCTCCTCTCACATTGTCGTGTGGCAGCTTTCATTAAAAAAATTTAAAAAATTATGCATGCGCCCTGATCCGATATTTTTTTATGTTTTAAGAAAAATATGGTTTTATGTTTTGCCTCGTGTGTTTTGTGGTGCGGCATGCACCTGTGGCGCCGCCAATCCACTAAACATCGGCACAACACTTGTCTCCCACGTGTCTCCATGGTAACCTAACATTTGTGAAAGTCTCGCAAAAAAATGGTCACGGTTCATAAAAGGCGGGAAAATGGTCAAAGACAGGAAGTAAAACCAGGCAACGCATTCTCAAACGGGTCGTACAATGAATACGAAAATGTATATGCACAAAAGTTCATAGATATGATACGTGTTCTGTTTTAAATGTGCCGGTCGCGTGACACACACGTCATTAACGGAACTACGGGACTAATTCAGTAGGTTTAAGCAACAAAAGGACTTGGTATGGTTCTTAAAAAAACACTGGGATTGCATTAAAATCTCTACTACCGGGTTCTGTTTTAAATTCATGTGCCGGTCGCGTAAAACACACATTAATGGTGCGATTAACGTGAAACTAATTCATATAGGTTTAGGCTACAAATATACTTATTTATAGTTATATAGGCTAATTTAGTTTTAGGCAACAAAGTGACTTGGTATGGTAAAAAACATGGGGATTGGCGTTAAAATCCTGACTTCTGTGTTCTGTTTTAAATACAGACACGGACTCGAACTCAGTGAAAAGTCCTGAATGTTGAATAAATCAGTCTATGAATGATATAAAACAAACTCCCTCTGTAAAAAGTTAATTTATTAAAGTGTTAAATATTACAGCATACAGAAATCTAGTACTTACGGATGTGTACTCTCTCTGCTACTTCTGATGTATTTCTGTTTCTTTTATTTTTTTGGTCCACAGAAAAACGTCAAACTGTCGCTGGAGAAAATCCTGCAGCACGAGAGAGGCAACAAATATTATGATGACTTTTATGTGGACACTATTCAGGTATGAATTATAGGAGTGTGTGTTTATATGTCTATTTCTAACTTTATTTTACTATAAATTAATTAATTTGATAGTTTGTTTTATGTATTTCTTTCTGTAACTACAAATTTTGTCTGTTTTCTTTCAATTTAATATTTATTTGCTTCACTTTTCTTGATTTTTCTTGATTTATTTGTCTGTTTATTTGTTGTATAATAATATTGTTGTTGTTTTTTTTCAGTGCATTGATGCCATTCCCAAAGAAGCAGGCAAAGTCAGCTCAGGACTGTCGGCTCACGTGCAGGAGGTTTGTTTCCAAGAGCTGCTGACGTTTCTGACACGGTGAGAATAAATTATTTATCTACACAGATTTTATTAACATAAATATACCAACAACTAAAGTCAGTCTGTTTGTTTGGTTTGTAGGTACGCCGCTGAGAAGACTAAGATTCTTGAAAAAATAGCAAAAATGGACAAACCAGAAACTAAACACTTCTTCAAAACTTTGAACAACTGTAAAAAACTCAAGTGAGTATTTATATCTCTTTGCTAAATATTAATACAGTTCAATTCAAACTTATTATTGTTTCTTAAAGCATAAAACAGCAAATGCAATATAGAAACGCAGTTAAAATGCAGGAATTTTTTCTCGAAGTATTACGACTTTTTTCTCATAAAATTGTGCAAAACAAAATAAAAAAATAAAGAAATAAAGAATAAGAATAAGAATAAAAAAAATAAATGTGATGATGATAAATAATGAGTATATTTATATGATATTTATGATATTTCCTCTCAGGGAGTACGTCCCGACCAAAGAAAAAAACAGCCTTCTCATGGAAACGCTTGAAAACATGGAGGCTTTTACTTTGAATCTCCTGATGAAAATCATAACTGACATTGCAGAGGTAACTCTTTAACTTCATAACAAATATACACATATTCTTAATGACAATATCTATTGAGAAATGTCAAATTGATGTTTTGTCACAGAGCCACCTGAAGAAATACTTCAAATCGGAGAACAGGGAATTCATGTTGTTGTTGTACGCAGTAAAGAGTCTTTTCTCCGAGCTGTCGTGCTACCAGGATGTACAAAAGGTATGTTAAAAAGTAGCACACGACTCTTAGGGACCTTATGTTATTTGTAATTATATTGTATTTGTTGTAAGTAACACTTTAGGCACCATGTCCAGAGTCCAGAGATGTTCTGTACCAAATTTGGTGATGATTGCTCAAAATTTGTAAGAGGAGTAGCAAAAAAACCTGATTTGGACAAAAAAAATCAAAATCAAAATGTAAAATAACAATATTATACATAACTGTAAATTCACAATAATTTACTGTGATATTAAAGCAATTTACTGTGTTTTTACAATATGTTATTACAATATTTACTGTATTTTTGCTGCAACTCAGTAGCCAGTAAATTACTGTGAATTTACAGGATGTATTCTACATTAAAATACTGTAAATTTACATATGCTGTATCTTTATTAAATTTGAATCCACAGCAGCTTACTGTAATCTGACGGTAATATTACAAATAATTACCCAGCATGCATCGAAATAATGCCAGAAAACTGTTACAATTTCAATCCACAGCAGTTTACTGTAATCACAGATGGTTTTGCCCACCATGCATCGCAAAAGCAGTAGTTTATTGTGAGAATTTACTGTGAAAACCTGGTAATTGTTAACTTTTTGTTATTGCTGTCAAAAAAACAAGGCGTGCTTTTGGTTGTGAACTTTGTTTTAAATGAAAAATGTGAAGCTGAACTCTGTGTGTGTGTGTGTGTCTGTGTGTGTCCTCTCTCAGGGAGTGATGAACCAGGTCTACAAGATCATGGTTCAGGTCTACCTCAAACATCTGATCCAGAGAAGTCAGAGCAAACTGAGGAGGAACTGGTTTCATACTGTCGGAAACGGAGTAGCTGAAGACGCTGAGCTGCTGCACAACACTATGTCAGAGCTGGTGAGATCAACGCACTGAATCTTCTTAACGACGTTTACTCATCATCAGCTGCTCAGTGTCAATATACAGAGACTTTAAAATACTTTAGTTTTTACTGCAGAAGTCAATGTACGAGCATACTGAAAAATATATCTGCATATTCAATGCATATATTGTGTGAATAAAATTGTGTGCGTGTGCATGTGTTATCAGGCTCCTGGCGTCCGTCAGTGGAACGTCATGCTGCTGAAAGTCACAGAACTGCTGGAGTGTAAATGTACCGAGGCGACAAAGATGACGGCTGCAGGCATGCTGAAGGAATGCCACGCACTGGGGTAAATCACTCATGTTTTTTTACACACGTCTGTGTTTTCCAGTAGTGTTGCATGCCTAGTGTTTGCGGTTGACAGAACTATAGTTGTGGTAGGTTTAGGCAACAAAACAATTTGGTACAGCTAGAAAAAAGGTTGTGATTTGGGCTACAATCTATATATAGGGCGCCTAAGTTTGTAGTTCCAAAACACGGAAATGAGTTAGCATGTCATCGCTTCCTGTCCCCTCGTCTGGAAGTCAGTGCGTTTTTTTGTTTAGACGTCTTAAATAAGGTCTGTGTTTAACACAAGCTTCAGAGATTTTAAAGTTTTGTTCTACGATGTAAAACACGTCTGTAAATCCCCTGCTGGTGAATTTAGAAGCTTTTGCAGTTGCTAACAAGTGTCTAAATGAGACTCCAGAGGTTGTCGAGGACATTAAACGTCTCCGTCAGTTTAGTAGTGGCGATGTAGGACGGAGACATGTGACCGTTGGTGTAGTTCCTTTATAGCCTAACGTTAGCTTTTTACTTCTGGAGATTGTATCTTCTAAAATCATAAAAGTGGAGAGATTATCTTAAAGACAAAACAATAAAACGTCAACATGAACAAATAACGAATGTAGTTTTGCTGTGGAGGACAGTCTGCTTTTTGTTTTTTGTATATTTCTTAAAGTCAGCATCTAGTGGCCGTTAGGAGGAACTGCACCTCACTAACTCTGGGTGGTGTTTTGTCTGCAGCGAGGACATGGAGCTTCTGTCCGCTCTGCTCAAATGGAAAGGTTTTTCCAGACGGCAGGTACGGGAGATGCTGCAGGCCCTGGAGGACTTCCTCGAATACCAACCCAGACCCAGACCTGCACACTGGTGCTCCTGCCTCACCGGCCGGTGAGCGCCGGTTCAAGGTTCAAGGTTCAAGGTTCAAGGCTCTTTATTGAAATTATAAAAGAATGAAAATCGAAGGCCTCTGGCCACGATTGACAGAGTTTATCCAAACGTTTTGGGTCCTGTTTGGGCCCGCGGCGTTACTGGTGTCACTATATAACACAAAAGATTCAGTCTGTGTACAAGTACAAACTCTTATGAGTTGACATAAATGTCACTGATTTCCTTTCAAGTGTTTCAAGTAGCAGGAAACTGGATTTTGTTTTTAGAAATCTTGTTCTCCAAAAGTTTGCATTTTTATGCTAAAAAATGAGAATATCAACATTGTATCCAACGCAGCAGATATCCTAATCAATGCATTGGTAGGTGATTGGTAAAACCATTAAAAAACTAAATGTACTTTGTTTTTGTAGGTTGTTAAAGTTGTTTAGATTTTTAAATATTCAGGTGAATTATGGTTGAGGGAAAAAAAAAAAAAAAAAGTTGCATGATGTTTCAGATGGTGGAATTTATTTTTTGTGCAAAAGACATATTTTATAAAAAAGGAAGTTTTTTTTGTTGTTGAGCTCCGATAATCAAAAGACAACATTTAAAGGCAGTGAAGGAAAAAGTTTTGCAGTTACAAAATGACTCTTTGGTTTTAAATGTTCATTTATTTGTTTACTTTTAGTTTCAGACCGTCGTCACCAAAAAAGACGGCCGTACGTGTCGTCTGTACAAGCAGTTTATTACGACCTCTGGTGGGCGTTTTAATTAAGACGGGAGCAAAGGAGAAAGTCACGTAACGCAGTATAAAGAGCAACAAAGTCCACGTAAGGATGAGGTCTGTGTGGAGGGGTGGGTCAAACAAACACTCGTCTGGCTTACCGTGAACAGTGATGGGATAAAGCCTTACTTCCTGTGCAGACAGGAAGTCTTCCTGTGCAGACAGGAAGTCCCTCCCCTTTGTGTATCCGTTCTCAAAGTCCCCTCGCTATGGGGAAACAACAACAACAACCTCAGAGTTATCGAACTACACGCTGAAAATGACACGTTTTGAAGATTTGGAGAATACGTTTAAAGCATTTCCGTTGTTCTCCTGTTTTGCAGAAGTACCGTCGCTGCGTCCGGGGCGCATAAAAGACAAACACAGCACAGAGTCCAGAACACTGTTTGGTTCTCAATCTGAGGGCTGGGACCCCTCAAAGGTCCCAAGATAAATGTGAGGGGTCTGCGTGTTTTTTTCTCATAAAATTGTGAATTTTTTCGTCAAAACCTTACAGCATTTTTCTCGAAACATTACAACTTTTTTCTCGATACATTAGGTCTTTCTTCTCAAAACATTCTGACTTTTTTCTTCTCAAAACATTCTGACTTTTTTCTCGAAACATTACAACTTTTTCTTCAAAACATTTCGACTTTTTTCTCAAAACATTATGATGTTTTTCTCAAAACATTCAGACTTTTTTCTCAAAACATTATATGTTTTTTTCTCTAAATATTCTGGCTTTTTTCTCAAACGTTACAAATTTTTTCTCAAAACATTACAACTTTTTTTTACAACGCTTGTGATTGGTTTAAAGAAATGCAAACAAGCCGGAGAGTTTTTTTTTTTTTCTCTATCCAGGAGTGAAAACGCACTGGATCCAGACCTTCCTCCTGCAGAGATTGAGACGAAACAAACACTTCTTTCTCTGAGGAGAACGCCGTTTGTGTCCCGTGTGAAACCAAAAGTCAACGTTACGTCACGTACCTCGTCACGGACGTAACTACGTCAAATATTTATGTCCGTAACAAACGTTTTTTTTCCCCCAAACCTAACAAAGTATTTCCAGCATGGTTATATTTGTCGTTTTGCAGGTCTGTCCTCATTCACCGTTCGTACAAATACCTACGAAAAATTAATGCACTGTAATCCGAATACAACCCACGTAATCATTACGATCCATCCTGACGTCTGTCGTTAGGTGGCGACCTCTAGTGGCCGTAGTAATTATGGCGTGTGGAGTAACGCAGGTGACTTTCGTGTCCCAGAAGTACCTATTTTAATCCAAACCATGATTTTTTTTTTTTTCCTACCGTAGTTGTGGCGCCTGAATGTACCGGTCACTTAAGCCAGGCTGATCTCATCCCATGTTCGTAGTATTACTACGAAAAGTATTGCACTGCAATTCGTACATATCACACGTAATTGTGAGACATGAGGCCCAGGTTTAAGAGACGTCGCTCGATCACACGCAGGACGTTCACACGCAGGAGACCCGAGTCTGAGTCCGTGTGCGTCACGTGACGTCACGGACGGAACATGGAAGTAGTGATTTTAATGCCAATCCCTGTGTTTGTTTTACTAACTACATACCAAGTCATTTTGTCACCTAAACCTGCTGAATTAGTCCCGTTTCACAACGTTAATCACGCGTGTGTCACGTGACCGGGTCATGTACCAAAACCAGAAGTAGAAATTTTAATGCGATTTTATTGCAATCTCAGTGTTTTTTTTTTGGAACTAACCACACCAACTCCTTTTGTTGTCTTAAACTGGAAATAAACTTGCTGTTTGACCATCCGTCTGCGTAGACGTCGCGTTAATTTCAGAGTACGTACGCAATGAACGGACAGAACGGACGCAGAATACGCGAGGCAGCGTCATGAGTTCGCGTATTTAAAATCACGTACATCTCCGACTTAAACCTGACAAAGTGTTGTTGTTGTTGTTGTTGTTGTTGTTGTCTGAACCTCCCGAATTCTTCCCGTTACACGACGTTAATCGCGACGTTAATGACGTGTCATCACGTGACCGGGACATGTATTTAAACCGGGACACGTGTTTGTATGATAATTATACAAACAGATGATGAGACTGCGTTGCATTTTTGGGAAACGTCATTTTCTGACGTTTAACGACGAGGACGTGTTGTTTAGTTTACATACTTTTATTTGCTTTGTGCACTGAACGTCAAATAAATTGAACTACTGCACTGATAAAAGAGTATTTTTATTACATTCTTATGTTCATATTAATATTATTTATTACATTTTAAATTATTTATTTATATGAATATACAAACCTCAGTCATCACTACAATCAGTCGTACGAAATCAAACTTTACCGTTAAAAGCAAAGATTCTTCCGTTTTAATTTACGTAAATACGTTATACTTGAGATTCTGTTGCTTCGGGAAATGTGCTGTGAGTACTTTTTAATGTATTTATCTTCAGAAAATCATCACGGTACAGATGTGGGTTTAATTTCTGCATGCTAAACTTTTAAAAAATGCATTCCACTGAAACTACAGACGGTATGTTTTGTGTGTACTTTGTTGTATTTTCGTTGTGTTTTCTGCTTCAGTTAATGTGTTTGTAGTTTATGAATGTTATTCTGTGGTGTTTTGTTTGTTTTCTTATCGATCGGGTTACAGGGACACAAAAAAAACAATGTTTTTCTTCTGTCAGCAAAGCAATGAATAAAATGATTCAACAAATAAATGTGTTTTTGTCTGCGTGTTCATTGTAACATCACTAGATGGAGACAAAAATCAATGAAAAGACAAAAAACAGACACCACAGACTGAGACACAGCACAGCGTCCAGAACACTGATTGGTTCTCAATCTGAGGGCTGGGACCCCTCAAAGGTCCCAAGATAAATGTGAGGGGTCTCATAAAATTGTGAATTTTTTCGTCAAAACCTTACAGCATTTTTCTCAAAACATTAACTTTTTTTCTCGAAACATTATGATGTTTTTCTCAAAACATTCTGACTTTTTTCTTGAAACATTATAACTTTTTTCTCAAAATATTCAGACTTTTTTTCTCAAAACATTACAAATTTTTTTCTCAAAATATTCTGGCTTTTTTCTCAAAACATTACAAATTTTTTTCTCAAAATATTCTGGCTTTTTTTCTCAAAACATGACACATTTTTTCTCAAAACATTACAACTTTTTCTTCAAAACATTGCGACTTTTTTCTTGAAACATAACTTTTTTCTCTAAATATTCTGGCTTTTTTCTCAAAACATTACAACTTTTTCTTCAAAACATTCCGACTTTTTTCTCGAAACATTACAATTTTTTTCTTGAAACATTACGACTTTTTTCTCAAAATATTATGATGTTTTTCTCAAAACATTACAACTTTTTTCTCAAAATATTCCGACTTTTTTCTCTAAACTTTACGGCTTTTTTTCTCAAAACATTACTACTTTTGTCTCATTTATTTATTTATTTTTCCTTGAAACATCACAGATTTTTTCTCGAAAAAAAATTATGAATTTTTTCTGTAATTATCTACTCTGACCTCATACCGATGATCCCCCCATTACATCATCTAAATTCACCTGAAGACCATTTAAAAAATGTTTTTTTCACCCGAGACATTATGTCATCACCACTTTCAACACAAAACCACGCCCATGGATTGTCACAACATTTTGTCCACACATTCATGCTCCCCAGAGGATGAATCTCACTGACTTTTACTGAGTTTTTTCTCTCTTTAAAAACTCTAACCACAAAACCAGCAGCACATTATACACCTCTTCCAACCAGAAGTTAATTTGCAACAGATAAAAGCCATTTTTGAAATTAATAACCCAAACACCATGACTAAAAATATTTGAGGCAGTTTAGACTTCAGTGGTTTGTGCAGAGAGATTATTTGGGTCTCGCAGCAGAAAAGCAGTTTCCCGTTCCTGGTGTGAGCCTCATTATTCCACCAGCAGAGGCTTTAATGAGTTTATCTTCCGTCTCTCGCTCTCGCAGCCCGACTTTCCTGAACACATCCTTCCTCTCACACCAGCATACAAACACAGACACACTTTCAGGAAAACACGCAACACGCTGACAGTAATTTGACTCATTTCCTTCCTGCAGTTATTAAACTCAGAAAATAATATACTGGAAACTCCTCGGCTCAGCGTCTCAATGATTTCCCGGGATTGTTCGTGTTGGATTTGTTTTGCTTGTGATGTCGTTTGAAGAAACCGGTGGTTTTAATATTCCCCAGATCTACAAGACTACAAGCCCTGACCTCTGACCTCTGACCTACATGGGACTGTAACTCTATAGTAAAGATAAAACATGTTTTAAAAAACAACAAGGCCAGTGTATCTTTTGGTCATTTTCTTTTTAGAAAAAGGTATTAAAAAGAAAAGTAAAACGAGTGGCATATTTTGCACATTTCCTGTCAGCATTTCCTGTATATATCCTCTAAACTCTGCAGCTCTCATACAGAACGTACTGTTTACAGATTCTTACTGTAATATTATTTATACTTAGAGTTAATCACACCACATGTCTTTGGAGCTTTTCTTTTTCACTTGTACATATGCTCTTTGCTTTTTTTTGTTGTTGTCTGTTGTTTGTTTATGTATACTTTTTGTTTTTGTGTTCTTGTTCTGCACTGTATCATCAAGACAAATTCCTTGTACGTAAAAACTACTTGGCAATAAATCTGATTCTGATTCTCATTAATGTCTCTGTGAAATATCAAAAAATCCAGAATACACTGGAGGGGGGCTTTAATGTCTTTGCCCAGGTGCTAATGTAATGTGTTTTATGGAAGCTCTTCTTTTGTTCTCTCAGGTGAAGGCTTACCTGCGCAGCCACCACATCAGCAAGGAGCTTCGACAGCGTATCGATAACTGGTACCAACATCTGCACATCAACAAGAAGATCATGCGAGAGAATGAAATCCTGCAGCAGCTGCCCGTACACCTGAGGACAGAGATCGCCGTCAGCGTTCACCTTCCCACGCTCTCCAAAGTCACCATCTTCCAGAGCTGTGAGAAAAGTCTGCTGGAGGAGCTGGTGCTCAAACTCACACCTCAGGTCAGGAGGACACGATGGAGGTCAAAGGTTACAGGAGGCTCGGGCACTGCGGTTGTGTTAAAAACTGCAAGGAGCTGCGTTGGTGGAGGTGTAGAGCTCTATAGGCATGGGACGATTATCCAGGCCAGAATAACTGATTCATGATATTATCCTGATAATCAATTAAATATGTTTAAAACTCTTAAAACGACACTAAAACACACTGAAATCAGTTTACCTTACGCTGTGCTTTGTTGTGACTTTTACGACTTGTTTCCTCATAAATTTGTGATATTTTCTCTTCACATTACGACTTTTTCCTCAAAACATTATGACTTTTTCTGGAAATATTATAAGCTTTTTTCTCATAAAACTGTGACATTTTCTATCATTCCAACTTTTTTCTCAAAACATTCAGATTTTTCTGTAAACAATAGGACTTTTTCTCAAAGCATTGACTTTTTTTTTTTTTTTTTTTCGAAACATACAACTGTTTCCTCTTAACATCAGGACTTTCTCTGTAAACATTAGGACTTATTTTCTCTTAATGTTACGACTTTTCTCTCGAAACTTTAAAAAAATTTTCTCGAAACTTTACAATTTTTTTCTCAAAGCGTTGACTTTTTTTTCTCCTCTTAACATTACAACTTTTTCTGTAAACAGGACTTTTTTCTCTAAACGTTACAACTTTTTTTTTTTTTAACATTCCGACTTTTTTCTCGAAAAATTCTGACTTTTTTTTTTCAAGAAACAAATATTTTTTATTGCATCACAGATAGGACACTGTAGGAAACTGCAGTCAATTCATGAGGATATTCTCGATATTCACGATAACAGAAATTCGCCATGATGAACTTATTGTGAGATCAATATAAAATCAATGATTGTCCCATCAATTACCAACGAGAACACACAATCTAATCCAAGAAGTCCGGTTTGATTCTGCAGATTCAGGGTCACCATCGTTTTATCCTCCATCATAAGAACAGTGGAATTAATTACACTGTTTGCGTTACACAGTAATCTGGTGTTTAGACTACAAATATAAAAACTCTGTATTAGTCATCGTGGAAAATCATCATTATTTGGAGAGTACCTGCTACTCAGGTTTAATACTCAGTGGCTCCATGGTTTATTCTTGTCATGTTGATTTGAATTCATGCTTTTATTATAAAAAACAACGATGGTCGTGGTGTGCCCTGCTCTTTGTGCTGCAGGTGTTCAGTCCAGGAGAGTACGTCTGCAGGAAAGGAGACGTGGGTCATGAAATGTACATCATCAAGGAGGGAAAACTCGCAGTCGTCGCAGACGACGGCGTCACAGAGTATGCTGTGCTGAGTGAATCCAATTTCTTTGGGGAAATTAGTATCCTCAATATCAAAGGTAGGTCATGGTCATTTATTAATGCATGTATTATTCTCGACACAATACAAATACTTAAAAACATCGGCTCATGCATTCAGCTTTCCACTTATATAAAGGAATAAAACACCTGCTGTTGGTCAAGAGTGCAACATGTGGCAGGTTCAGATTAAAGCTGAGTGTGTGACAGAATGAGGGAATTGCTCAGAAATTGTTACAGCTGTTAAATATTTAAGCAATATCACACAAGAGGCAGTGCCGTTGTACTGAATATCATCACGGCTGTGATTTGGTTTTAGAGGCACTCTGTCCACCTGTTTCTAATGTTATCAGTCCATTGAATGGCCCTTATCATCTTATATCAGTCCCATATATCTAGGACAGTAGAGGCCAATCTAGAAGATCCAGAAGGCTCGTATCAGCGTATTGAATGGGGATGATATCAGCCCCATTAAAGGCAGGCTGATAACAAGTCGCCGGTACACTGAGAAAACCTGCATTTCAGTGACTTTCTTTAGGTTTAGACACTAAAAAGAGTCCTTATACACTTCTGTGAGTTTTGCTGGTACTTTGAGAAAAAAACAACCTGCATTTGAGTCCCGTTTTTAGGTTTAGGCACTAAAAAGTCCTTCCATACTTCTGTGAGTTTTGCCTGTACGTTGAGCGAAATACAACCTGCTTTTCAGTGACTTTCTTTAGATTTAGGCACTAAAAAGTGTCCTTAAGGTTAGAAACATCATGGTATACACACCGGTATGTTGAGAAAAAATCACCTGCATTTCAGTGACTTTCTTTAGGTTTAGGCAGTGAAAAGAGTCAGTGAATCGGTCTATCCCTACAATAAATAAAGTATATCTTATCTTATCTTATAGGTAACAAGTCAGGCAATCGCCGCACTGCAAACATCCGCAGCATCGGCTACTCCGACCTGTTCAGTTTGTCCAAAGAAGACCTGACGGACGTGCTGTCCGAGTTCCCCGCAGCCAAACGTCACCTGGAGGAGAAGGGACGGCAGATCCTCACCAAGATGGGCATGCTGGAGGAGAGCGGGGGGGGGCAGGAGGGGGAGGCAGAGGAGGTGGAAACCAAGATCAACAGGCTGGAGAGCAACTTGGAAATCCTGCAAACAAAACTAGCTCGACTGATGGTGGAATTAGAGTCGAGCAACCGCAAGATGCAGGCCAGGATGGAGCAGCTGGAGTGGGAGGTGGAGACTCTGGAGACGCAGCTGCCGGAAGAAGACGGAGAAGAAGGAGAAAGAGACAAGGGCAGAGGTGAAGGGGTGGGAGGGGAGGCGGGGGGGGAGAGAGAGGAGGCAGAGGGAGAGGAAGAGCAGGGCTCAGAGGCAAAGGTAAAAAAACAGGGACGGGGAGAGGACGGGAACGACGTGACCAAAGAGGGGGACGGAGAGAGCACTAAAAGCACAAAAGAGGACGCGGAGAGGACGGCGGAGGGAGACAAATCTGAGCCGACAGAAGAGGAGGATCAGGAAAAGAAAACAGACGACGACGGAGAGAAAAGCAGAGAGAAAGGAGACGACAGACCTGGGAAAGGAGACGGAGCTGAGATTGAACCTGACGACGAGAAAGAAGAGACGACTGGAGAGAGAGAATCTGAAGAGTCGGAAAACAGAGAGACGGAGCAGAAAGATCAAACGTCGAAAAACAATGAATGAAAAAACAAAAAGTACGGAAGCGTATTGACTTTTGCTCTGTTTTTCTGAATTAACGAGATAATTATCTCAGATTTATGAGATACGTTTTCATGAGAAAGAAAATTCTGCTGATTTTCTGAATGAAAGAGACGTTTTCATGAAAACAAATTAATTTCTGATCTGTTTTTCTAAATTAATGAGATAATTATCTCAGAATTATGAGATACATTTTCATGAGAAAAATACTTTGTGCTG
>JAOVVB010264153.1:4929-18796 GCA_028570985.1 Heterobranchus longifilis | reverse complement strand
CTTGCCCGCCTCAGTGACCTGGATTCATACAGGTCCTGGAGGGACGGCAGGTTGCAGCCGATCACCTTCTCAGCAGAGCAAATGATACGATAATGCAGCATGTTATTATCAAAAAGGTTGCTCACATGATAAATGAACTGAATGTACAGTGCATTTCACCTAACACCATTGCAAATACTTCAATCGATGGCAGTGTGTGATTATGTAGTACTTTTAACAGTTGTGTGCAGTTTATGGTACCTGACAAGTACAGTGAATGCAAGTAAGAATATGACAGAAGTGTGTCAGTTAAATAACTCATCAAATCCTAAAATGAAGATAATAAAGAACTATAATTCAAACAATGAAATAGACTAGTAAAGATTTGGCAACAATGCCATTGTGTCCTTTAAAATCTATTACAAACTGCTACGTTGGGGAGTATTTTTACACTTCCACAAATTATTATATAAACTGGCATTCATCCACAATGCGAGGTGTGTATCTAGATTTTACATTTCTGTTGTTCCTACTATCTATTTATTTATTGTGTAATTTCTTAATTTTTCTTGCATCTTTATTATCAGCTTCTGATACTGGAAGCCCCTTTTCCTCAGTGATGGATTCAGCATCTGTCCATTATCTCGCGACACTAATCTCCAGCAGATGGGGCCATTTCAAAGCAATGGATGTAGGCAAAAACAAAGCGCTGTTGTGTGTCCATTTATGATGAGGATATATATATATATATATATATAACATGGATACGGCCTTCATGTGCTGTTTTTGTGCTAGTAATCAATAATATATCATAAAATAGTATGTGGGCATCGCAGCCCAAGCACCTTAGATGAAAAAGAAATGCATTTGGGTGGTTGATATTTGCAGATGTGGCACTGAATTAGAAGTGCCAGACACATTACTGCTAGATTGTCTACCTGTAAAATCAATGATGATGGTGTGCATCACTTTTCCAGATTCCTGTCCTTACATGTCAACAATACATGTTACCACCAAGCACACGTCTTTTGTGTCGTGTTTACCAAGTAATTTCTGCAGATCAACCCATAATTCCCAAATTTCCCACACCACCTGAAGCAACCACCCTGTAAGGTGTAAGGTAACCCTAGATTTACGAAAACCATGGCGAAAGCAGGCAAAGACTCTCGAGAGACTCACTTCCAAACGCCCTAACACAAACCATACAATTCCAGGTTAATGCAAAACCATACCCATCTCACCTTAACTATTCAAGCTGAATGTCTAACCATACCAAGTTAACGTTAACTGTTCGAGTTTAATGCCTAACCTCACCAATCTCGCGAGACTTTAGTGAATCTAGGGTTGCCTTCTAGCCACGACCGTGATAGACACTTTTTCGGGTTGCTTTGTGCGTGGATATCGAGTGACTCACTGCTGCAAAATGCGCTGAAAAGAAGAGACAGCCAGGTCTATATTAACAGATTAGCTCCCAGACCAATGCACGCCTGCAAAAAGTGCCAAACAGCCACGTAACGACAGAGCACATGTTAGCTTTGAGCTAGCCATGCGAGCTAGTTGAGCAGCGGTCAGTGAATGGCTACGCAGAGACCAGTCTTGACTCTCTCCCACGCAGGCAAGCAGTTTGTGTTTACTACCACCCATCACATTTGGTAACCGGTGTTGAGAAATGTCCTACATACGCGTTATTAGCTATAAAGAAAGTCGCATGAGCTGACAACATGTCAGCGAACACAGTTATGTTTGGTGTGGCCTGTAACGTTAAATAACCGTAGCTAGCAATGTGGCCTACCAAAAAGATAACGCCTACATTGTTATTAGTCATGCTGTTGGTAGCTTTTAATTATAATTGGTTGCTGGATGCTAAAGCTGGCTGTTCGGTCATATGTTTTTAAAATACATGTTTAGTGACACGGCTATGTCTCAGTGGGTTTATGTGTGATTATTGGTAATCACAATCAGTGCATCAGAAAGATTTCATCAGATGAAATGTGTCTGCAGGGGAGATGCAAGGAGCGCTGACATTAGCAGCCACTGTATATCTAGATACACTAGTGTAGATTATTTTTCTGTTACATTCATTCATGTAGAGCTTTGTAAACTTCCACACCATACTTTAAGTGTTGGTGAAGAAGCGGTAAGTTACATTAGCTTTAAAGTGTATGTAGCCGAAAGTGTGGTCTGTTATGGACAGAGATGGAAAAAAAATATTAATATGCAATGTAAAACTGCACCATTATAAGTTACACTCCTGCTCATTTAAGTATATGTTAACTGTTTCATTATATTATTGGACTATTAGTTCTGATGCCCTAATGTGTAAGCAACATTTTAGTGATGAGCTCATGCAGTTAATAAACAGATGTGCAGATTAGTCTGCAATGATGCATCAAAGATTTCCATGTGTTTTTAGGAAAATGCTAATCTGTTAGCTGTAACTCATGTAAAAGTAGTGTAGGAAAGTACAATATTCCTCTGTGAAATGTAGTGAAGCATTTGGTAACCTGAAGTGGAAGTACTCAAATAAAGTACCAAGGAGCCTGTTAAGGAGATGTTGAACAAATAGTTGCAATCTAGAGGGCAGTTTTCTATTTTGGACCCCTTTCAAATAACTCAAGAATCTCAGAGTGGAATATATTTACGGAAGAGGATTAGGGTCAGAATTCTGACTTCAAAGTCAGAATTTACTTCTTTAAAGTCAGAATTCTGACTTCAAAGTCAGAATTTACTGGAAAAAAAGAAGTAAATTCTGACTTTAAAGTCAGAATTCTGACTTTAAAGTCAGAATTTACTTCGTTTTTTTCACAGTGGCCCTAATCCTCTTCCGTCAGAATTCAGAATTCTAGTCAGAATTCTGACTTTAAAGTCAGACTTTAAAGTCAGAATTCTGTTGGGTTTTTTTTGTCAGAAAAAAAAGTCAGAATTCTGATTTTAAAGTCAGAATTCTGACTTTAAAGTCAGAATTTACTTCTTTTTTTTTCACAGTGGCCCTAAACCTCTTCCGTATATATTTGTCTTTTGCAATGTTTTTTTTTTCAAAGAGAAAAGAACAATATGCTGTGCAGCCCTGCTAATATTAAATACCCTGCTCTGTGCCTTTGTGATCTATAACCTGTCAATCCAAAGTTTATTTCCCTGATGAGTCCTCTGAATATATTTATTTCTATTTTGAGTTTTTATTTATTTTCTCCTATGTTGTTGTTTGGATTTGATGTGCTTTTTGCTTGCTTGTTTTTTTTATTTGTTTTTTTTCTCCACTTTTTACAATTTTCTGAGTTGTGTTGTTTTGGTTAAGTGAAGCAAAAAATTTGGTGATGTGCAGTATATGTAAATGCTATACTTGCCCTGCTGTCGCCAATAAAAAAAAAGTTTAAAAAAAAAAATGTTCTGAGTTAGTTTCGACCATAAGTTATAAAATATAGGAAGGACTCAACTCAACAGTTTCCTATAAAATGAATCACAAATCTGCTACATGGCTATCTTTATGGGCAGGTTTTTCATTAGGCAAATTAATCGCTTTACAGAATTTTCTTTTTTTTGGGGGGGGGAATCTTGGAAGTCTTGCAAAGTGACGCATGTTAATTGAGCATAAATATGCACATCTCTCTGGTTCAGATTTGCATCATGGTTCGCTGTAGTCACCTGTGCTTCAATCGCAGATGTGAAATATTTGTGTCATATTAGGGTCATTCCACCATGCCGATTCACCCAGAATTCAGAACATTTAACAGGATTTTCTTGAAAGAATTTATGTAAAAATGTCTATTAAATTCATGCTACCTTGCAGAATGCTACAGCTCTACTCAGATATACAGCTTTTTTTTAAAGTGTTTTTTTCAGCTCCGAAGCTATATTTAGCCAGATCTGTGGCACTAATTTTTTTATGCAGGACCAAATGACTTATAGATGTGATAGAATTATATTAATACTACACAGAATCCAAATTTGGTTGCAAGAAAGTGAAAACTAGTGGATAAATTATGCAAATTATCCTCAGGTTTTCTTGGATGTTCAGTACAAATTTCAGCTTAATCCAGGCTTAAAGAATCACAAGTATTATTATATATTATAGAGCTATAGGATTTTGGAAGGTAATATGAATTTAAAAGAACTTTTCACATGCTTTAAAAAAAAAAAAAAATTTTTTTTAAGAAAATCCAGGACATGAACTGGGAACTGTTAAATTGGTATGTAATGAATATAAATAAACCACCTTACCTGGCCTGAAAGAGTTGGCAGACTTTATTAGCTTTGAACAGTCGTAATGCAACCAGCCACTTGTAAATTAGAGTGACCAATGGGCATAGCATGCAGTGTATGCACAACTGTAAGAGATGCACATTTGTGATTTTTCAGGCCAGCAATGATAATAAGTAGCCCAGTCTGTTCTAGGTATTGTGACATGAATGCTGAATACATGTTTTTATGAGTTACAGCCTTCTTGTCACTGTTTCATCCACAGACTCTTGACATGGGGAGTAAAATGTCCTTCGGCAGAGGAAGCAGTGACCAAAATACAGTCTCTGAGAATACTTCTGCGCCATCGCATCCTCGCAATTCCATTCATGACCCTTCGGACTGCAAGCAGGTAGTGAGGCTTTACTTTTGATACGTCACCCCAAACATTATGCTGTCTGTTGCAGTATACAGCACCATTTCTGGAGTAACCTGCTAATGGAATATTGATGCATTTTCTGTATGAAAAATTTGAAACCTGAGGGCTTATTTGAGGACTGTCATTTTGTTATTTTTACATACATATAGTTTATATTACCAGAACAAATATTTACTCTTGTTCTAAAATGTAGCACTTGAAGCAGTTTTGCTTATTTGATGAAGTTACATGACTCTTGCAATTTGTGGGTAATATCTTCATGGTTAAGATTTGTAATTTGTGCATGTATTTCCATTAGCATGTGGTCATCTACCACCTGACTGTTAGGGTTTAACTGCATACATATATACATTAACACCGTTGAACAAATTATAAGGCATTCACTTTTTTGCATTGATACCTGTTTTTTTTTTTTGTATGCCTTTATTTTTATACTATGAGACTTGTGCAACAATGCTACATTTGTGATAAATGCATTGTTTTTCTCCCACAGATACCCGAAGAGAAGAAATGCAGCGAGGAAGACATGGACTCCAGGTGGAGAGAGGAAATGAAAGCAAAAGAAGTCACTCCACCTGCACCTGAATCCCACTCATCGGGGCACGTGGAGTCTGATGGCCGCGTTTACTCTGAAACAGTAGGCGGAATAAATTGTCAACACAGTGAGCACGTATCGTCACAGGTAGGGATGGAAGCAAACTCTCAAATGACATCTGCAAGTGTGTGCAGCTCTACAACAGACAGTCACGGACAGCCTGTGGGGGCCCGCAGGAAAGCCAGGCGTCCGCGAAAAAACAAACCGTTGCGGACTAAAGTGATAAAAAAAGATCCAGATTGTGCTGGTGTGGATGCGGTCCAACATAAGGAGATCAGCACGACAATACCTTTGCCAACGTGCTTAGAGAACCACAACAGTGATGATGTGCCTAACGCCGTAATCAATGATTCACCTCATAATGAAGACGGTGTCCCAGTGCTGACAAAAAAAAGAAGAGGAAGGCCAAGAAAAACAGAAATCGCAATTCTGATTGCTGATGCTGCTGCTACTGCCAGTGCTCCTGCTGCTCAGAATGTTAGCGGTCCTACACGGAGACTGAGGAGTAGAGGTGAACAACAACCTTCGACACAGGACGGAAAGACTGAATCTGATAACCAGCTAAACCCCATGCAGACAATAGAGACTCCCACAGAAAGTAGCAATACATTAAACTTTCAAGGGATTAAAAGAAGAGCTAAAGTGGCTGATCAGCAAGTTCCAGCGAAAGTGTCCAGACTGGATGTTTCCCAGGAGGCCTGGTCACTGTTGGGCAACGACACAGGCTGTGGGGAGAGAGCAGAGACAGATAAGCAGGTGGAACAAAATACTGACAAACAAGAGACTGATACAGACGGGCTAAACTCGGTAAGCCCTACTGAGGGTGATGACCCTAAAGAAAGCTTTACCACGGATGTCGTGACGTCCTCTGAACAACCACCTAAAGCTGTTGGAGTCCCCCCTGCTGTGAAAGCTGAGAATATTGAGATAGAGCTGGATCGTTTAAATCCCGTGTCCGCATCTTTACAACGCAATGCCAACATCATTTTCAGGCGAAGGAGAGGCGGCAAGAGAAGGAGGCGAATAAGCAATGTTTTGCTACAGAGAGAGCAGCTCGTCGAGGGCGATGGCACTCAACAAAACACAGACTGTGCTGACGGCGATAAGGAGGACAACTTAAATGTCACCTACTTTAAAAAAGGGGCAAAAACATGGGTGAAATGTGGTTACTGCGGTCAAACATTTAAATTTCTCTCTCAGTTCGTCATCCATCAACGCGTTCATACGGGAGAACGGCCTTTCAAATGCCCCGAATGTGGCAAAGGTTTTAGCAAAAATTCAAACTTAAATCTTCATCTTAAGACGCACAAAAAGAGCAACATATATCAAAAATGTCCATTTTGCAAGATCAAATTCTCTTGCTCGGAGTATGAGTCTCATATGAAGATGCATGCGCAGGTGCTGGACCAGGACTCTGACAACAACAAATCTGAAAAACGCAACAGAGGAAACGACCGTGAAAGCAGCCAGGGACTTCATAGAGAAGTTTCCACACAAAAGAGGGAAAAAAAAGTGTGCCAGTACTGTGGTAAAACATTCCCCTTTCAGTCTGCCCTCGTAAGACACGTGCGTGTCCACACCGGAGAGAAACCATATAAATGCGATATATGCGGCAAAGCTTTCGGTCAGGCCTACTTCCTCCGTGTCCACGAGCTCACACACTGGTCTGTGAAGCGCTACAACTGCACACGCTGTGAAAAATCTTTCACTCATTATAGCAACGCAAAAAATCACACCTGTAGACCTTCGGCATGGAGTGATGATTTACAGCCCAGCAGAAAGCCTTTGCTAACATACACGTGCCACATCTGCAAGAATATTTTCGACCACCTGCAGGAGTTCAACAGTCACATGAGAGACCACACCGGTGCAAAGCTTTACCGCTGCTTGCACTGCGACAAGCTATTTGGTGTGCTGTCTGAATTTAACGCTCATCGCAGTCAGTGTGGAGGAGAGAGAATGGCCTCCAGCTCTGCGATAAAAGAGGACGAGAAAATGTCGTTAATACAGTACACAGTGCCTGCACTTAGGTGTTCGTCGGGACACAGTCCAGATTCTCCTCTCCCGGGTTCAAATTGTGAAACGCAGAAAAAAACATCACAGCCCAGCCGCAAGAAGCACTTAGCTAACTTAAAGAAACCGTTCCAGTCAACAGTCATACCGGCTCACCACCTCTCACACCTCGTGTCAAAGTTAAACAAACTAGACAACCGCTCGGACCCCAGGAAATATTTATGTCCGAGCTGCGGGCGACTGTTCAGGCACATGGGCAGACTCCGAGCCCACATGCTCACCCACGCCCGGGGTCAAAGTTACACCTGTGCCTGTTGCGGCAAGACTCTAGAAAGCTGGAAAAAGCTGTGGCATCATCAGAGAGTCCATCGACAGAGACGCGGCCGCTTCGCCTGTCCTCAGTGCGGGCAAAGTTTTCGGTTCGTGGAGCCGTACAAAAAACACATGAGCGAGCACCCGGAGTTCCAGTGGGTTCAGGTCAGGCCCAAGAAAGTGTTTCTGCCTTATCAGTGCGAGCAGTGCAGGTGCAGCTTTAACACTCTGGATTTGCTGTTCAGTCACCAGCTTTGCCATTCCTCAACACACAAGGATCCTGATTTCGATTTATCCGTAGATGATCATACGACACAGTCTAACAAGAAAATGTTTAGCCCTCCCACCAACAACCACATAGCTACAATACGTCCAGATCCGGAGGAAAACAACTCTCCTCTGGGCCCCTTGTACACATTTCCAGACCCAGTAACTCAAGAGCCACCTCTAGCGCCCAAGATTTCTTTTGTCCAAAGCACGAGTTTTGATTTGGATAAAACTTATCAGCATCCCAGCAGCACGCATTCGATCCAAGTTAAAGAAACCAGTCATGACAGAATAGATGAAAATGCACTTGGAAAACCCATTACTCCTTTGAGAACTGTGAAAAGACACGTGAGCCAGAATGCCAGCACATCAAATGAAGGGTCTGCAGATGGTGTTAAGTGTGCTGTGTGTGGTGATGCATACCCTGCCATTTCAGACCTGTATCACCATTATCTGCAGCATGCTAGAGGCCAGGTGTAATAACCTAAATGCTCCCTTCTGTGTGTTCATCAACTTTTTGACATTGTTTAACACAGCTGGTCCTGCAGCCCTACATTAGAAAATGTAGAAACATGGTTACACACCTGGTAAAGTTATAGAAAATGGAATGCATCAAAAAGGATTTGGAAGATTTGTTTACAATGATGTAATTCAACATGTCATGTCAACCCAGACGCCAGAATAAATGTTGGCATTGGACGTTTCTCTCATATGTAGCGGAAGTTTTGTGAATTCAAACAAAAACATGCATTTAGGCAACAAAACTAGGTGGGTTTCGGAAAAACATTATAGTTTGGGTTTAAATTAGGGCTGAATGATTTAGAAAAAATATCTAATTGCAATTATTTTTGACTAATAATTGTAATTGCGATATGATTTGCGACATTAGAGGGAATGATCATTATCCTCATTTTCATTGAAAAACATTAAAATGATCATGGTATGTTTTTTGCGAGGATCTGAACCAAACAAAGTTTTTGTTTTTTTAAAGTTCAGTAAAAACATTGTGGTTTGGGTTAAAATAAGGATGTTTGTTATGTAAATTATGCAAGTTGCATAATCAACGTAAATAACAAAAATCAACGGTTAAGTTAACATAACTTGTTTGTCCTGACCTCTGGTTAAAAAAAATACACCTTCTGTTGGTCTCCAGCAGTGGTCTGTTGAGTTTCACACCATCTCCTTCTGATGAGAAACATGTGAAACATACAAGTGTTACATATCTTTGGTTTGCAGACACGTACAATGCCAACGTTTTATTCTAGCGACTGGGCTGTTTATCGATGAACAGATTCTGAAATTATACACACAGAATGTACAAAATAATAGAGACACTTAAATCTTTCATGTAGTTCATCAGGCAACTTAAGGTAGAAGCCACTAGCCTTTCTTTAGTTTCTGCAATTACATTTCTGTCCATTAAAAATAACAGAAGAAATGCAGGTAGAGAGAACATCTTAAATATTTTGTACATTCGGTGCATTAATGACGAGCCAGCAGCAGCCCTGGGACAATAGAATCGGATTTTTAACAAAAGAAACATTTGAAAACAGAAATTGTACTGTATGTAAATGGATGATTATGGAAAATAAGTTTGATTAAATAATATTTATTCAAGTGAAATAACCACTGAAACATTTTGAGCACTTATTTGTTGCCATGCAACCTCCTGGCATCTTTATTTTATAACTTGGAAAAGCACCCAGCACTGATAAGAGGGGGGTGGGGGGTGGGAATTAATTTATGGACTCCTTATTGCTGTGAATATTTTGAATAATTTTTGTTTGGCAGACTTGACAAATTACTGGTTTCATCTTTGTTTTTATAAAACATTGCGTTTGTCAATGAATAGTACGACCAATTAATTAAATCGCAGCTGTATAGTTTGACAAATTTTAAAAAAACAGCTCATATTGATACATGCATTCGTTTTATGACCACTGTGAATTTAATTTCAAAACGTGCTCATTTCAAATCACGCAGGTCTTTTCTTGACTTGTACAAGTGAAACTGTTACTCAAAATGTTTCAGAGGATGTGTATGTTTTGTTCTGGTCTATAACAAGGACATGTATCAGCATTTTGTATTTACCTTAAAAGTGAATATCAGCTTTACTCATGCACATGTTTGTCAAAGAGTTTGCTCTATTATGGACTTGTAATATGATGGCTGAAATCAAGTGATGCTAAATTTTGTAGGAAATGCACAATCGCACATTCCACACCTGAAATACGAAGTGCAACGGGAGTCTTGTTGAACATCCATTATTTTTTACTGCCTTTGAAAAGCTACGTGTTCATGCTTCAATGTCAGGCTTGATTTTGTTGGAATCATGAGAAAACATTGTTTGCTTGATGGACACCCTGCTCTGTTGTATATGACGTTATGCTATAGTTTGTCCTAAAACCAATAAAGGTCATTTTTGTACTGATATGTGATCATGTCTGTCATTTTTTTTTAGGTTAGGCACCTTTTGCTTACTCTACATTTAAGATAAAATAGACAAAAACACCGGCACTCACAGATTAGTCTCTTCTTTATTTTGGGCAAAAGAAACAAACGCCTTTTCAGCAATGAGCAGTCATCAGTGTCATTGTTGAAATGCGTTTGTTTCTTTTTTCCAAAATAAAGAAGGGACTTCTTATCTGGGGTTTTTGTCTATTTGATCTCTGCCAGTACCGAGCACCCGATACATCATTCAAGACTTTGGAGCTGTGCGTGCGGCCGCTTTTCTACAAATTCTACCTCAAAATCCATACATGTTATTCCTATGGTCAAAGACAGTCCAAAAATATAACAACTCTCTCCCAAATACAAAAACTAGAGTGCTAAAACTCAAATTTGTGAAGTATAAAGTGTGGAGCTGCTCCGACAATGAGTTGTGAAAGATGTTATAGATGATGCTGAGAGAAACCAGAGGAATGCTCTTGAGTATACAGCCACATTTTCTGTTTCACAGCGGAAGACACTGCAATAGAATAAAGCTCATTTTGGGTATAAAAGGAAAAAGAACATTATGTGGGTCTACAAAATCAGTCTCCTATTCATTGTCGATGGAGCAGCTCAGGACTTTATACTTGATGACATCACAAGTTTGACTTCTCTGGTTTCTGGCTTTGAGAGAGAGAGTAGCTCATGTTCACCAATATTGATTGAACTGTCCTATTCCATGGAAATAACATATTGGAATTCTTCATTTAGGTGGTGTTGCCCCTTAAGGTGAAGGTCAAGGCTCAAATATCATTTTCATATTGAATAACGAGAGAATGAAGTTGTGCATAAACATGTGGTTGGGGGTTTGTTGTGATGAGTGATGACAAGTGATGAGTTTGAGTATAATAGTGCTCTGGCAAGAAGTCAAATAGATGCGGCATCTTTAAAATTTCTATTTATTAAAGGAATATACCGTTTTCAGTCCTTTAACAAATGACTGTGAAGTGACTTTAGTTGGAGGACATGGTGTTGCGAATCCAGGAGTTGTAGTTGCAGACCTTGGCGTAGACACCAGGCTTGTTCCTCTGGGCGCAGCCGTAACCCCAGGACACCACACCCTGCAGCTGACCGTTGCACACCACGGGGCCACCGGAGTCACCCTGATAGGACGCAGATAGAGAGGACAACATGTGAGCAGAGGTGTTCTGAAGTTTGGTGTGTCCCCTTTAAAAAAAACAGTGACTTTATCTCGTACCTGGCAGGAGTCCTTGCCTCCCTCGAGGAATCCAGCACAGAACATGTTGGAGGTGATCTGTCCGGGGTAGGCGGACCTGCAGCTGCTGTCGCTCAGGATGGGGGCATCCAGGCACCTCAGACGATCAGGGTAGTTGTCTGGAAGAAAGACAATGCATGTGAATGTCCATACACCTACTAAAACTATTTTCCAGCTATGTGTGTGTGCTACTGACTTCCAGAGCTGCTGGTGTTGCCCCATCCAGAGATCAGGCAGCGGGTTCCAGAGCTGGCACAGCTGGAGGGCAGGGACACGGTGCGGACGTAGCTGTTCAGGGAGGCGGGCTTGCTCAGCTTGATCAGCATGATGTCATTGTCCAGGTTGCGGCTGTTGTAGCTGGGGTGACGGATGACCCGAGCAGAGTTGATGAACTGCTCCGTGCCCTCATTGACAGCAATGTTGTGCTCACCGAGACGCACCTGGACGCGGCTGCAGAGAGACACATGACGGTGAAATTACATGTGAGTAATGTGACATTGCACCTGTAATGAGAGGCAGTCAGTATCTTGTGTGCACGTACGACTTGTAGCAGTGAGCAGCAGACACCACCCAGGTGCTGGAGATCAGGGAGCCTCCACAGAAGTGGTAGCCAGAGTTCAGAGAGACCTGGTAGGCCACAGAGTTCTTTCTGCACTCGTAGCCTCCAACAATCTTGTCATCCTCAATGGGAGCAGCATCTGATGGAGAATTTACCAGGGTTCATGTTTTGCTGGACATCAGTTTTCAAAGAAATCTTAAAGTAAATAACTTAAGTCCTTTTGTGACAAAATATTCAAAATGACTTAAAAGGGAAGTAAAGTAAGTAAGACTTGTTTAGTCTTCATACTCACATGCCGCTGCGCACAGAGCCAGAAGAATGAAAGCCTTCATGATGATGTCTCAGCCTCGGTGTCCGCTCAGCTGCCCTGCAGGCCCTTTTAAACCCACTCTGTCCCTCTGCTATCTGATTGGCCAAGGACACGTATTTCCATATTTCACCTTTATCTTGCTGGGTAACGTGGGTGAAAACACATCTGGAGGACGAGAGCCAACATATTGATAATGACAGCTTTAGTCCCACCGCCAGTCACAAACACTGAGTTTATGAAAGATATGCACTCATTGATTTGTTTGAAATTACTGTATAGGAATTTAAAGGAAATTGTGTTGCATTTTATACTATCCTTAAAATGCCTCTTTATCTTTCAATGAAATGTACTACATTACTACCACACATTACTTGCAGTCACATGCAAAATATACCGTCATCTGGAGAAAAGCGCAATAACTTTCATAACAACAGTTTATGTAAATCTGTATTTCATTCATGATATTTAGATTTTCACTCATACTTCCAGTTAAAGATATTTATTTTCCTGACTATCTCCTGATTCACAAAACACTGACTTACAAAAACAAGATGGAAACTTGTGTCAAATTGCCAAACTGCTTATTTTAATGCAGTGTAATTGCAAATGCACAACAAATGTGTTCTGTGCTATTACCTCAGCACATTACTGTATATACCAATCCTGTGTTCAGGTTTAGTTCATTTATCTATTTTCTTTAAGGGGGAACAAGTTTTGGGCTCAAATATTTCTCTGGGATTATTTGCAATGCTTTAAAACAGGTGAGGTGATATAAACTGTATTTTAATGTAACACATGCATATATATTTATAACAATGTTTTTTGTTGTAAATATCCCATGCATGATGGAATTAACACAATATGTATCCTTTAGGGTTGCTGAGTTAGCTTAAATTGTTATGTATAATTTCACTGATTTTAGCAACATGCAGTCAAAATGTACCTTTATTTATAAGATTTAAAAAAATCTCAATAGTCATTTTCTCAAAAGCCCTCTAATGTCAAACTGTTTTGTACAATCTTCATATGTATATTTGGCAAGGACTGAACTCTACCTCTTCAGCATTTTAGTTGTGAAAGTACAGAAACACTTATATATATTTTTCATTTTTATTTCATGAGGTTTTTTCCTCTCAAATATCAGTGAAAAGTATTTTTTATTTTGTGGCAGTTTTGTTTGTTTCTGATAAGTGGATTTATGATTTTACATAATTATGCAAGGTTTCTGATTTTTCTGGACATATATCATCTGTTAATTTCTGAAGAGAGATTACTGTATCTCTTATTTCCCTCCTGCTGATTCTCTTCATTATCTCAGTTTTATCCAACAGCACAAAACAAGGAACAACAGAGAGTGAGGTTGATGTTCATCATTTATTTTCTCAAAGCAGATGTCATAGCAAGAGGTTCCTTGGATAAATGTTCCTTCCAGCAAAGTGACTTTAGTTGGAGGACATGGTGTTGCGAATCCAGGAGTTGTAGTTGCAGACCTTGGCGTAGACACCAGGCTT
>JAOVVB010264103.1:0-28114 GCA_028570985.1 Heterobranchus longifilis | reverse complement strand
AAGTACTTGTATTTTACTTGCGTATTTCATTTTACTTTATACTTCTCTTTCAGAGGCAAATATTGTACAGTAGTAATTATAGGCTACTTTGAAGATCCAGGTTTAGATCAGTAAAATAGGACCCAATGATATTAAGCAGTTTAAATGAGCTTTCCTTAAACCAGCCATAACAAGCACTTTTGCTTTGGTAGCCAACTTTACAGTATCTTTTGCTGCCAATACTTCTATACTTTTTCAAAGGCTGTGATATGTGTACTTTCATTTTAATAAAAAAAGGCTATCTAAATTATCACACTTTTTCATGGGATAAAGTCAACTCAGTTAAAGTGTAGGCTTCTTGAGACTGAGGCGTAGTGGATTGAAAACGTACGAAACAGCAGACAAAAATCACAGCAAATATTTTATTCACATAAGATAAAAAAGTTGCACAGAAATGTGATTCTTAAACAGGCTATAAAGTGCATTCCGTATCAGAGGTACCATTAAACTATTATGACTCCCATTACTGTCGAGACCTCCAGAGACAGTAAAGGTTCACCTTCCTTCCAACTTTTCCACAGGTATGTACTGTGATGCCCAGCAACACCTGAGCACGAGCAGTCCAGCTGCAGAGTCCACCACCAACCAGAGAAAGTGTTCTTATGACAGGACACAGCTGTTGTGCTTCTTCAGTGGCGGTCTTTTCTTGACTGCGGGTCTGGGCACCGAGTCTCTGCGCCTCCTCCACACCGCAGGGCTCAGCCCGTGCGGCAGGTTCACCTGTTGCAGCAGCGCGCGAAACACTCCGACCGTGTTTCCACCGGTGCGCGCGGACGCCTCCACGAAGTTGGCGTCCCACTCAGCCTCCACTGTGGCCATGACATCAGCCGCCAGCAGCACGCGACCCTCGGTGTCTTTCAAGTCTGCCTTGCTGCCAACCACGGTGATGGGCGCGCTCTTGCCGCCCCGCAGCTCCAGAATCTCGTCGCGGAGCCGCCGCACCTCCTCGAGGGACCCGGGGTCGTCCACCGCGTACACGAGCGCGAATGCGTCGCTGTGTCGGATGCTGAGCTCCCGCATGGCCGGGAAGGAGTAGCTCCCGCTCGTGTCCAAGATCTCCAAGCGCATCTTCCCAGACCCCGCAGTGTCGTACTCCAGCACGTGGAGCTCCTCGACTGTGCGCGTGTACTTGTGCTCGAAGCGGTCGTGGAGGAAACGGCGGATGAGCGCGCTCTTACCGACCCCCGCTGCCCCGAGGAACACCAGCCGGACCGTGTTGGGTCGCCCTGACAGAGACATGCTGACCAGATGTGAGTGACCGGGAGCCAACAGCTGTCCCACCCGAGAATAAGGGACTACTGGCGGCGTACTGAACCCTGAGTCCTCCGGTGATGCCAATGGCTCTGGTGGTAACCTCTTTCTTCTGGGTATTTATAGGCTGACCACCGCTGCTCTCCACCAATAAGCTCTCTCTCTCTCTCTCTCTCTCTCTCTCTCTCTCTCTCTCTCTTCTTTTTCTTTCTTTCTTTCTCTCTCTCTCTCTTCTTTTTCTTTCTTTCTTTCTCTCCCTCTCTCTCTTCTTTTTCTTTCTTTCTTTCTCTCTCTCTCTCTCTCTCTCTCTCTCTGTGTCTCTCTCCGTCTCTGCATGACTGAAGATATGATCATCGTATACCCTATGTCTTGGATATAGGCCTATATAGGCTATCATATCTTCGTAATATATTCCACTTCAAATTGATTTTTGTATGCATTTCATTACATACATTATATAGGCCTATGACATACATTTCCAGAGTTTATACATAAATGTATATTTAGTATTAAAAAATGTGTACACACATTTGTAGCCTAGCTATTGATACAGATCAAATTGTACACACATATAAAATAAAACCAACTGAAAATACGTTTTTATTATTAATCATAATTAATATGATTAAATTGTGTCAAATCAACATAAATTAACTAATTGAAAACATATTATTTAAATGTATTCCTTTATCTTCTCAACATTTTACCCTTGAAATAATAAGTGTATGCATGACAGAACAAAGAGGGAGAAAAGAGAAAGCACGAGAATAGTATTTAACTGAGGTGGCGGTACACAATAAGAAGTAAGGGTACTCATGTCTACAAAAATCAGAAGTGCCGGTACTCAGTACCCGTGAGTACTGGCCCATTTCAGGCACTGCATGGTATCCGCACCTTTTTCTGGTGGTGCACCTATCAGCCGTTGGAATATAGCCAGCAGAGTATCCACTTCCTATCTACCTCCACACAGCTCATCGACCACTACACCACTGCACTCTGACATTTGGCAGCATCGAAACTTAAATGAATTGAATGTCTTTTTTTTTTACTGGTATGTCAACAGTCACCATCATATAAGAGGGACTCACACTGGTCACACAAGCACATGTTCTTGTTTACAGCACGTATGAGTCATGGAACTGCAACCACCATTACAGCTTTACAGCTATAGAAACTTGGAAATCATATGAAAAAGTACATTGCCATATTTCCCACATAATATAGTTTATAAATGTGATGATGAGATTAGGCATCCACACCTGAGGCCATACATGGATATTTGCCTCAAATAATGTCATCATAGCCTAGTCGACTCGTGGTGAAAGATGAAAGATATTCAAATCATTTTAGTCAAATAAAAGTACAGCTGTAGGCCCACAACATAAATACAAGATAAAAACTAAACAGGCTAAAATAACATGCTCCAGAAGAGTATAAATGATATCCTGTAAAGATGCACAAACAGGTATTTATACGTTTCCATAATGCTGAGTAAAAACAATAAATTAGAAGCTAAATTATTGACCAAGTGTGCTATCTATTTACCAAATCCTCTAAAATGGACAAAAGCAATCACCTCTGACAATGTTGAATGTAATGGATTAGAAATTACCCTATATTGGCCTTAAAATTGTACTTGTGTAAATATATTTAGCTACAGTGCACCACCAGTGCAATCATTAGTGACCTCTGTATGTACAAGTCATTTTAAGCCTTGCTTTGTATTATCAGACCTCAGCACACAAGCTGATTTAAAATACCACAGATAGATTATACCTTTGGCTCATTTCCCGTATTGCTCTTGGTCCATTATCCCCACATGGTTTTGTTATTGTGTTCCGAGGAGCTCACGGCCTGAAGTCTGGCAGTCATAAAGAAGATGGTCATTCATGCACACACAACCAAGATACAGACACGTGCAGTCATATTTACACCAGGTATGAGTCATGGATGGTTTCTCTCTAATGATACAAACTCACATATTGTATGTACACACGTGCTGCACACTTCCTGTTATTAAAACACTGGAATTAAGTTTGAGTTTGGTTTTGGTCTGAATTTTAAATCACCCAGGAGTCAGTGAACTGTTACTTTCAGCAGCCTGATGAACACGCTACACTTTTAACACAGGTTTCTCGAGAAGCACTTAGTGGTGTGGTAAAGTCAAACAGATAGCACACAGGGCCGTTTCTTGCTATATATGCAGACTTCGTGGTTGCATAGGCCCCCCGAACCCAACAGGGGGCCCCCAAGTTGCCATTCTAGGCCTTTTTTTAATTTTATTTTTTTAGAAATTAAAATGACTGGTCTCTCACTCAATGTACATTTTGATTTCTTAACAACACAAATTTGTTCCTAACATTTAAAATAAACATTTTAAGGTATATGCAGCATCTATCTCATTTATGCAGATTTGGGAGATGTCATAATGCAGATTCTGTAAATCCTGTAAGGAGTTTCTCGATGTAGGGGAGCCCCAATGTTCCCATAGTATTATTTTCAGTAGGTTTAAGTAGCTTCTTTTCCTCTCAAATTGCACCAAATTGATGCACTGAAATGGTAAATGCGTGCCGCTGGGCCACCTTAGAGTGTTTGGAATTCCCCACACTGTTTCAGAAAATAAGGGCCCCCAAATATAATTTTTGCATAGGACCCTATAAAAGCTAGAAACAGCCCTGATAGCACAGCTGATGCTTAGCAAGAGTGGGATTACGAAATACCAGTCAGATTTGTATGAGGCAATCAATAGAGTTTCAGATAACCTCATTGTGAAGCATATCATTATTATCACAAGATATAGAACAAAACTCTCCCTCTCTGTCTCCTGCTGACACACTGTCTGGCTGGACGTGCTATCGGTGGGCAAACAGATACTGTGATAATTTGTCAACGTGTGCGTGCATTTGGGTGCATGCATTAGTTTGTTCTATCTCTTATCTCTACCCTTGAAGAAGGTCAGTACTTCCTGTTTAATATAAGGGAGCAAATAAAACAGGAACAAATGAAATAGAACAAACCTTCCGACAAACTAACCCGAGCCATTGGTTGCAACAGCACTTTCACTGGATGCAACCATTGCGTGTCCTTTAATATGGATCTGTTCACTGTCTGTGACATTTTGAGGTCTTTTGGCATTAATTGCGGCATTTCTGGAATTTTTGCAAAGCAACCACTTGACATGCATCTGTTTTGGTGCATGTGAATGCTCAACAATACTGCCAGGAGTGTAGTAAATTATTACATGTACAAAACATGGTCAAAAGTATGGGGACACCCACATGTGGTTGTTGATCATCTTATTCCAAAATTATGGGCATTAATGTGCCTCCACTCTTCTGGTTTCAGGCTTTCCACAAGATTTTGGAACCTGGCTGCAGCAATTTCCTCCCATTAAGACACAGAAGCATTACTCAGGTCGCCCAATTATTTTGGGTGACAAGGTCTCCGTTGAAGTTCACCAAACAAAGTTGCAAGTTCAAGCACACTAAAATGTAATTGTATGTTGTGATAGCAACATTTCTCTTAACTGGAACTAACATAAACCATGAAAAACTGTGGTGTCCACATACTTTTGGCCATATAGTGCACATGGTGAAATCAAAACCATTTTCACATCATCGACACTAGGTGGCAGCAGTAGACACACAAGGACAACATTACATGGTAGGGTTAAGACAGTTAAGTATACACTGGAAAATTACTGATGGTATAATAGACTCATAAAAACAAAGAAATTACACATTCAGTGTCATGCCCAACACATGTGTGTTATAATATAAAAAAATATTAACTTAACTCCAGGTCCACTGAGGCCTCCCAGAGCTTTCAACCACATACATTCTGAGCAAAGTCCATTCACTAATGAAGACCATGAGACTGAAAAAACTCTACAACTATTTAATGGATTATCATGAAATTTGGTACAGACATTTATGGCGCCCAGAGGATGAAGCCTACTGACTTTGATGATCCTCTCACTTTTTATCCAGTGCCACCAGAAGCTAAACATTTTCACTAAAATATAGATCTTGGACTGCCACAAAATTTCACATTCATGGTCCCAAGAGGATGTATCGTAATGACTTTGGTGGTCTTCTGACTCTAGTGCCAACAAGAGGTTGGCATTTGTGGTTTTGAGAGAAATACATTGACAACTACTGGATAGATTACCTTTTTTTAATTTTTTTTTTAATCTAGCTCTATCATCAGATCAAAATGTCAATTTTGTCCAATACTTTGGTTCATGACCAAATACCTGTGAAACTGATGACATTTCCATCAGCCTCAGCTGTACATGTGTTTAGTGCTAAAAAGCAAATGTTAGCATGCTAACACGCTAAAGTAGGATGGTGTCACTGCCAGATCCGTACAGGTAACCCGATTTGTTCTACGCATGTGCGGATATGGTTAAGATTAGGCATTGGCTGAATGGTTAGGGTCAGGATGGCCCATTGGTTAAGGCAATGGTTCCCAACCTTTTTCCTTAAGGGACCCCTTTTCTGTCATTGACGTAAACTGACGACCCCTGACTAAAGCCAGCGATAAACTTGTTTTTAACTACGCATATACGTATGGCTCTGCCTCCCGTATCCTGCATCCGTTTTGTCCGTTTATTGTGTAGGCTACGTACTCAGAAATTAGGTCAAAAAATGGTTAAACCATGTAGGCTCCGACTCTCCAAACCATGGTTTTCACTGGACAATCAATAAGCTCTTTGCCTTTCTTTGACTCGGGACTCTCCTCTCGTATGCATAAATGCAGGGAAATAAAATCTGTCCTATGCCTCATGGTTAACAATAACCTTTCTGCTGCACATCATTTCATCTTCCACCTCATTCATTTCCTGCTTTGTCTCCCCTTCTGCTTATTATTATTTCTTTCTTCCACTCAGTTAGATTTTTATGGCAGGCAGATTTGTCAAGACCCCGCCATGTGTTTTCTCTTACAGATGTTTTGCACACAGCATGCAAACACAGACAGACTAAAAGGACGTGGGGAAATAGGAGTATTATTGTATTAATGTGAGCACTTAGAGACTATTACATGTCTGTGCTCATCTTTAGGTTTTTATTTAATCTTTCACTCACTTAGTATCTGAAGTGCCTCAGAAACTGTAGTTACTGACTTAAAATTATCGATCTATGTATGTCTGTTACATCTCCAAATATTCATCCTCCTCGAGCCCAGTCCCTGCCATTACCGGTTACCATGGCAACATGCAGAGATCCTGCAGTGGAGAGTGAAGGATGCTTGTTGGTCTGTTCCTGTCTCTGTCTGCATCAGAACACACATGTAAAGTTTGGCACACGTTAGAATGACTGTGTGTTTTCTTTTAAAGAGGTGGAGAGCTGAGTTTTTCCTCTGCAGCAGGATGGAGAAAGTAGAGTAGGTTACCTCCCTCTACCCCCGCCTTCCTTTCTCTTGTACAGTTTTGGCTCAGTGAAATCTCAAGAGGACGTGATTCAGGCACTTTCATCCTTCTCCCACACACAACAGCATTTGCAGAAATCATGACAACGGATTTTCTTATCAGTACAAGATGGTTGTTACATTGGATAAACTGTGAAAAGTCACTAAATTGAAGCCAAGATGGCTAATTTTCTAAAGAGAAGATGTTGGACAACAGTGGCACAGAAGAACAAGCTAGGATATATTACATTGTAGATGCAACACTTAATAGGACATTTCATTGGATTTAATGACAAAAAGAAAAATATAAAATATCACCAAACTTAAACAATAATAATTATTTCAGTTAAAGGCTTAATTCTGATCTGGTATACCTACTTTTGTCTTGACTCAGGTCAGATGTGTTGTCAAGGTGACAGAAATATTTCTGTCCCTCAAAGAACTTCTGCAGTCTGATCGTACATTTTGCAGCCTCTGTTTTCTGGGCTTTTAAGTATCTGTTCAAACTAATTATAAACAGTTTACAGCCACAGAGGGAAATTACATCTTTTTACATATTACACACACACACACACACACACACACACGCGCATAAACAGAACCTTGTATGTATGCATTAATGGAGAGACGTCAGAGCGAGGGGGCTGCCCATGGACAGGGTTAGGGTTAGCGTTAGCAGTTGGGGGTTTGGTGCCTTGCTCAAGGTCACATGGCGGTGAACTAGCATCTCTCCAGCTACCAGTCCACTTTATACTTGGTCCGTGCAGGGACTTGAACCAGTGACCCTCAGGTTCCCCAAGCCAAGTCCCCATGGACTGAGCTACTGCCACCCAGGTTCACCATCTTAGTTCAGCATGCTAACAGCTAATTCACATTAAACACAAAGTACAGCTGAAACTGATGGTAATGTAATTAATTTAACAGGCATTTGGTCATAAACCAAAGTATCAGATCCTGGACAAATAAAATCAATTGCAAAAAGAGAATCAACGTCCACTGTTAAGAGGGCAAACTTTATTGTTTTTTATTTTCATTTTTTTTTTTTTTTTAACTCTGTTCAGTTTAAATGTAGGAACATGAAAAATAAGTGAAATATGGAAGGCACAGCCACAATAGCCAGAGACGACTGACTCTTTCATTGCGTTTACACACCACCAGCAGCAGCAACAACAAATGTGCTTTTCACTTCTTGCAGTTGGACATTATTGTGCAGATTTTAAGTCACAGTTGGAATTCATGTATCTATGACTGCATATTTGTATGTATTTAAGTGCATTTGAGTGTGTAGTAACAAGGCTCCTCCCTTTCACTCCTTTTGACAGAAAGAATGATTATTAGAACTAAGAAGGCCCCTTCAGTCAGTGAGTGACTCTCAAAGCTCCTTTCATTCGTTTCCTCCTGAAGTATAATTTAAAACCTTACACTAACCCGAGGAGTGGATTTTAAGGGAAACCTACTGACCACTTCCTAGATGCATCTGTCTATATTAGGGCTGGCGATAATTCGATATGATAATTTATTGTCTTTCAATGACATCATATGATGAAACGTGATGAAATCATATCTTGAGATATTGTGATGCACAATTACGTCGTCTTAATTGATAATAACAAGCTCACATTAACTCAAATTTCTTGGAAAATCTGATGCAAAATATTTTGAGGGAATCTGAAGATTTTGTTTTTACATCATACTTTACATTACCACTTAGTTCAATGCAACTAACAAACTGGTTCTTTCTGCATAATAATGGTGGAGATAATAGGATTGCAGGAATTTTAACTAATGAACCCTCTGATGTCTTCAGACTTCAGTCATTATCAGGATACTCTCCAAGCCGACAGCATTATCAAATTGTATATCATGATAAATATTGATATTGATCAATGTCTGACATTGACTTGCTCTTGATTTGGTTGTTTTTCCCTGGTTTTCCCTTGATGTTTGTGCTTCTACCATGGGTAAGTAGGCAACATAGTTAAATTATCTCTTTTTTTGTGTCTGGGGTCTGCACATGGTGTTTTATTTTGAAAAATGACACATACATCCTATTTCTTTCTTTACACCTTCAACACAATTTTGCACTTTAAGTATCCATGGTTGCTATGCTTTTGATGCATTCAGTGACAGAGAAAGCCTTATTTACAGCAGAAATATGTAAATCAGTAACATCCCTTCATCTGATGTGTGTTGTGCTTTACAGTTTAAAAGAGAGCAGGAGATGAAAGCAGTGTAATAGAGCCAGCAGGACACTTAACACGAGAAGGTTAGATATTGTAAGTTATGAGTGATATCTATATGTTCGTTTACACCAGTAGTTACCACAGATAGGCACAACCAATAACAGTAATCGTCCTGATATTTATCAGGTACAGCTTCTGTAAATGTGACTGGAAGTGAAACAAATAACCACACTATGATTCATTCATTAAACAACAAGCCATCAGTACATTCAAATCTCCAGTAAAAAGCTCAGTAAGAAGAGATAATGATCGAGAAAGAAAAAGAATAACATATAAAACACCTGTAGTGCTTTGGTGCCATGACTTCCAGTTTATCAGCTTCAATTTCCACCACACATCCATCCAAATTCACAATTACACACACACATGCACACGCACACGCGCACACGCGTGCACGCACACACACACAAGACACATATACAAAGATGGACCTTCCTCCCACTGTACAAAAGTGAAGCCAAAATATCCCAGATATGGGCACCGCCATCTTGTAATTGTGCAACCAGAGTCTGCGCAGTAGCAACCCGCCCGACCAATAATAGTCAATAACAGTTGTCAATCATGACGATTCATCACGTTTTATAGCATCAAATAACTAATTAAAACTAAACTTATGAGAAAAATGAACGCTTGAACAAACATCAGCATGATAAAAACTGCCTAAAATGACAGAAACCATGTTTGGGAAAAACTTAATTGAATGTGTACGTTGAGTTTTTAGTTTGGTTCACGTCCCATCCACTAACATGGAGGAGGTGGGACTTATGAGCTATACTGCAGCCAGCCACCAGGGGGCGATCCAGATGTTTTGGCTTCACTTATGGGAAGCTGTCAAGCTGACCAACTTTATATACAGTCTATGGTCTACACACCGACTCCCCACTCAACTGCTGCACATGTTAATCTGAGTCTGTTACACTCACACCTGTCCCCAGCAAAACAATGACAGGTAGGAACCATAAGCTGTGTTTCATAAGTAGTTCCACTCCCCCTCAGCCCTCAGTGTCTACGTGACACACACTCGGAGGGCAGAAAAAGGGAAAGTGGGCGGGGGAGGAGCGAGTGATTAAAATGAAACGCACCTGCCCCAGTATATGCTGAGGGCTGAGGGGGAGTGCACACGCATGCATGTAGTCCTTATGAGTGTTTGTTTCTGATCCTCTATCTGTGTGTATGTGTCCGTGTGTGTGTGTGTGTGCACAAATGCATGATGAGATATCAGTGATCACAGGTTTGGTTTTGTTTAAGCCAGTGTTTCACCTTTTCATGAAAAGTTTTCAGATCAGTTTGTGTTTTTATTTCCATTGATGAAGGAATGATTTTCAAAGTCAATAATTTTCGGAATCCCGACATCACCCAAGAGCAAGCGTAGCAACGCCACAGTGGCGAGAAAAATTGTGTGTGTGTGTATCATTTTTGCATATGCACTTGTGTGCATGGTTTTCCCTAGTTCTTGCGCACACATACACAACACATGTAAAATAATTGTAAATATTGTAATTTTGTATGATCTTGTCAAATGTATAAGAATGTCACTATTTCTAATTTTTGTAATGATGATATGTTGTGATTTTTAAGTAGAAAAGTCTAAACAGGGACAAGGGTCACAAATTAGCCTGGGCTGGAAACCCTACATGCAGCACATCTGTAACCTGTTCCAATGTTTTTTTGCACATGGGCCAAAAACAGATCTGAGTTACATTTTGCCAGTGTATATTAATGTCATTTAATATGGGTTAGTCACATGTTTTCATCTGATAATCAAACATGACTTCAGGGCCTGTGTATATAACCACACATTAAAAAAAAACAAAAAAAAAACTGTTGTAACCATGGCGGAGGGTGAAGATATTATAGGATAAGAACATAAAGCATAAGCCATGATAAATAACTTTTTTTGTTTTTCATTCCCCCAGGGCAGATTTTCTCTTCGATGTCTGCATGTTTGGGGTTCAGAGTCAGATTAGTCTCGTGTAGCCAGATTTATCTCCACAGCACTGTGTCCTCAGTGGGGGAAGGTCTGGATTGAATGCACTTTCACTCCTGGATAGTGAAAAAAACTCCCTGGCCTGTTTATATTTGCTTAAACCAATCACAATCGTCCACAAACGCCCCGACGGTGCTTCTGCAAAATAGTGTCGGGAGGGAACCTGTTTCGGTGCATCACCTCCACGAAAATATTGTAAACATATTCTTTGTAGATCTTTAAATCAAATCAAATTTATTTACAGTGCAAATTCACCAAGCATGGTCGATGCACCTCACAGTAAAAAAAAAAAACAACATAAAAAGCACAGTTAATACATGTCAGAAACACACAATAAAAAGATGAAGAATAAAAACAAAAATAAAATAAACACAATAAAAGGATGAAGAATAAAAATAAAATAACCAATAGCACTTTGTCAAAAAGTAAAGTCTTCAGCCTTCTAAAAGTAAAAATGCTGTCGGCCTCCCGAACTAAAACCAGGATGTGGTTCCACAGACCAGGAGCCAGATAACTGAACAATCTGGCTCCTGTTGTGCTTTTTAGAGACTAGAGGTATGATCAGTAACCCTGCATTTTGAGAGCAGAGAGCTGTAGTGGGACAGTACAGTATAATGAGCTCTCTCAGATATACTGGTGTTTGACCCCTTATACACAATCAGAAGGATTTTAAATTAAATTCTTAAATTTGTGCCAGTGTAGGGAAGCAAGTACTGGGGAAATATGAGCCCTTCTCCCAGTTCCAGTCAGGACATGTGCAGCCAACTACAGAGACTTAAAGATCTCCTCCCGACACATTTTAAAGTATGAAAAAAAATCAGCATATCTACTCTCTCCCTCAAGAAATACTGGATCTGGCCTCAAGCGGTGCCATAGTTATGCTAGTCACTTGTGGCTGGCTCACTCCATAGGATGTCCCAGCCACAAGTGACTTGATTGGTCATATGATGTCATAAAACCTGTCTGTCTGAATCCAGATGTTTGAGACTGTTGTTGTTGTTGACACTCTGCAGTTTGAAGGCAGAAACTCTCAGCCAGGGTGTTGATGCTCATTTCACTCCTGATATGTCTTGTAGCAAATAAAAAACACCATATAGACACGTTAACATGGTTAAAAATGTGATTTTGATGAGAGGGGCTCTTTAAGTGACTTATTAGAACTGCATGATAATATGGAATTGCAATAATCCAGCCTAGAAGTGACAATTGTGTGGATTAGAGACAGGATGGGCCTGATATTAACAATGTTGCGCAGGTGAAAGAACAATGATTCACTGAAAGAACAGAGGCGAGGCAGCGAGGGCTGATCAAGTTGAAGGCTGTGTGGTTACTTCAGAAATGCCAGAGAAAAATTGGTTTGTGTTAGTGAGTATGTGCTGTTGAAAAGCACACAAACACTAAAAGTTTGGGGTTCAGCAGTACAGTCCCTGTGGGCTTTCTAAGGACGATGGCCCGCCCTGCTCTGCTTCTGATTGGCTTACCCTGACATTCTTACCCTAACCCTACAGTCACACTCCTAATACGCCTTTGGCGTCCTTCCATCATATCCAATCTATCATTTACCTTTTCTACGGTGCTTTTCCAGCTGCCTACTGCTATAGCTGAAAATTTTCACCAGAGGGCGCCAAACACAAATGAGAAGCCAGCCACTATTAGTGTCAACATCACTTTGAATTTCTTTCTTATGTTTATTTCATTCAAATATGAATTCTGATTTAAAACTTTGTGATTTTCAGTAAATATTGTTGTTTGTCTCCTTTTAGCAAACAATCCAAACTGAAAACATAAGCTCCTTGGTGGAGGTAATAAGTAATCCCTTCAAGTAATCTATTTTTAAAGACAGTAACTGTATTCAGAATACCACCAATTTAAACTGTAACTATAACAGAATTCAGTTACCCATACTTTGTAATTTAAATACGTAATCCGAACACTTTTATTCTGATTACTTCTCAACCCTGTTTGAGTATAAGTTTCTGCTGATGCTTTTGCACTTTTATTTAAGTAAGGTTTTGAATGCAGGACTTTTACTTGTAACAGAGTATTTCTACACAGTGGTATTACTACCTTTACTCGAGTAAAATATCTGAGCACTTCTTCCAGTACTGCATGAAGCTGCAGTAAGACGCCAGGACACCCTCTTTTAGCAGTACTGTAAGACATCGGCAGGACGTTGATGTTTAGTGGCAGGGCGGCGATGGATTTGTATGACTGTAATAAGACCGTACAGGCCGTTTTAAAACCCGGCACAATCCAAACCAACAAGGACAACCTCAGTCATAGTCGAGCTTTGTTCACTGCGATGCATTGTAATGTTCCAGAAGGACCCCCGGAGCAGAGCCTTGGCCTTAAACCATGGTGATGCTGCCACTGGAGACGAGCATTTGTGTGGGATTGTGCCTCAGTTTATTGTGATTCTGTGGAGTGAGCTGCTTACCCCGCGTCCTCCGAGTGAAGACAAAAACTGCTAAACAGCTCACAATTTCTACACATTATTCACCCATGTGATTGTTATAAGAAGACTATTATTAATTCAGTTAATTATGTATAATCAAGTATAATTAAGTGCTGATTATACTTTACATTTCAGAGCTTTAGTTACTGAGAGCAACTCGCAGCAGAATAAGCTCAAAGTCCTACATCAGCAACATTACATGCATCTCATTTTTAGAAGAGGAAGTGCCGCAGCCACAACTTCATGGAACAAACAGGGTTCATACCATAGACCGTATATAAAGATGGACGGCCTGAGAGCTCCCCGTAAGTGAAGCCAAAACATCTGGATCGCCCCCTGGTGGCTGGCTGCAGCATAGGTCATAAGCCCCGCCTCCTCCATGTTAGCAGATGGGACATGAGCCAAACTAAAAACTAAAAGTACACATCCAATACATTTTTCCCAAAGATGGTTTCTGTGTTTTTAGGTAGTTCTTATCACGCTGATGTTTGTTCAAGTGTTAGTTAGTTATCTGATGTGAGAAAAACGGGGTAAAACGTGGTCACTTCTGCGCAGACTGGTTTCAAAATTACAAGATGGCGGCGACCGTATCCGGGATATTTTGGCTTCACTTTTCTTTTCTAAAATGCAAACGGCCATAAACTGTTTTTCTGCAGTTCTGCATGTGGTTTGTTTGTCCAAGTGGTGTTGCCGTACCTGTACCTCACGCATGCGCTACTCAGATTGGGCAGCTCGGTGTTAATAATGGCTACGGCAGCAGATAAAGATGGAGATTCCCCACCAGAGCACCCATGAGGTTTTTGAGATGAAGAATGATTCGTATCATTTTAAACATTTGCTCTGGTTACCGCGCGCAAACTTCATCACGCCCTACAAAAATTAGCCGTCCAATCTGAGAAAGAAAAAAGTGAAAATGACAATGGCTGTCCCTTTGTCAATTGAATTGTGTTTCTATGGGCATTTTTCTACAGGCTCTGCAGCATATTCGACAAGCTTTTTATTCTTCTGGTTCTACAAGCAAGTCAGTGCATCCAGTGGGTTGTTTCAGAGTCATTACGTTCTGTAAATGTATTGTGACAATACACAACAATGCAACAAAAAAAAAGGACTTGGAATACTTAAGTATTTTTAAAAGCAAGTACTCCAGTACTTTAACTCAAGTAATAATATGAAAGATTCAAGCACTTTCAAAGTACCTAAACCTTGATTGTATGTTTTGTCTGAGTGTGAGACGCCAGGAGACAAAAAAACAAAGATGACGATGAGATAGTTTCATTTCAAAAAGAGATTTTTGGTTTATGCGTGATTGTGTCGATGTCAAACATTTCTCAAGGAGTATATTCAAATTCCTAACCTTGAAAACATAACAGTTAAAACGAAGCATTTTCCAAACTTTAAAGAATTAAGAGTAAGAACCTTGAACAAATATTTTTGTTATGAAGGAAGGATGATTTGGGCTGAGAATGTCTGGATAAAGACACAGAAAACAGACAGAATATGGAAGTGTTTTCACAAGCGTAGGAGGAATATATAGGAGGGTGAGATGGATATTATATATCCTAACTTGAACTACAGTACTTGTGTTTCCTTGCACTTACAAGACCAACAAACAGCATGCTGACCTTCTACAAGGTCAGATGTATCTTACGTGTTTGCATTAAAACGTCATAGGTCAGCAACACAGATGTAGTTCAACAATGTAAAGACCAACAAGAGGGTAAAGACAGTAAATGTTTAACAACCATTATGTGGTTGCATTGTTCCACGAGGTATAAAAACTGGCAGTTTTCCAATACACACTTGTTCCATGTCTTCTGGCCTTGTAAATAATACAGAGATCGCCTTTTGCTATGAGTAACTTGATAGTTGCTGTAGCTCCAGGCAAAAAAAATCAATTTATTTGCAGATCTATAAACATAGATTTCTAGTTTCTGTAACGTTAGCAACTTTGCCATGTGGTCAACCCCGGGTTTTATGTTGGAACATTCGCGTGGTCCATGTTTCGATTGGTTTTGTGCCATTAAATGACCATTTCTGGGACAGATTTTCACCATTTTAGCCGCTCCGGAGTCGACATGGCCTTTACAGGATGACCCCACAGGACACACAGTACTGCAATATATAGGTGAATTACTGTTTATGAAGACCATTGTTCTGAAATGCCTGTCAGTTCTGCCGTAAAAGCCTCAAGAAAAAGGTGACAGGAGTGCTAAGGCACAAGGTTAACGAAAACTTTATAGCATCATGCATTCTTGGTGACTGTCTGTCTTAAAAAACTCATTAAAATATGTATTGCACCCATCAAAATACATAACCAGCTTCAGTTTAATCCTTGTATTTCCTGTGGATATCTGCTTTTTTTTTTTTTTCAATTTGCATATTATAACATTAACTTGTGGTTTCAATTTCAAAATGTAAAAAAAAGCAGACAGACATCAAGATTCTCATCCGTCACGCTGCAAAATACAAATTGGAATTGTTCCATAGATGGAGAATTGTGAGAGATTGAATTTGTGAATGCATATTATATTTATTTGAGCAGCTACTTTGCACTGAAATGAGGTGTCTCTCTATCGTATGGGCCAAAAAGAGAAAATGTCAACTTCTCATTTTTTCCGTAATAATTGTAATGACACTGCTGTGCCATCACTCGGGTGTGTGTCCTTAATACACTGCTGCAGAGGGCAGGGGACGGTGAAGTACTACAAGAATACAGTACAAACTGAATTGTCTGGGGGTGAAAGGATTAACAATGCTCATAACTCAGAGGCAGCCTGCTTTTTAAACTCACTGGTGGATTTTTACTTCCATCTTCAGGTCGCTCCTTAAATTGCAACTAAACTGACCACAGCATCAAACCTCAGGAACAATATGTCACTGTGGTGGGATAAAACCACAACTACACCTATTTTTTAATTTTTTAAAATAAAACGTGCCCCAAAATGCATCGTGGTGCACGTTTTATTGGTATTGTTGTAGTTGCTTGTTTGTTTGTATTCTCAAAATGCTGAACCCTGTCAGGCATCTTTAAGACCTCGCATAGTTGCTTCTGTTCCACAGCTGCTGCATGACCTGGATAAACAAAAAGCTGCAGAGACAGCAGTATTAGCAGCATACTGATGTTGTTGGATGCACTGCCAGGGACACAGGCTTTATGCTAACATGTTTGATGTGAACAGTAACATTTTCTAGGAAGGTTGATCTTTTCTATATACGTCAAAATCCATTTTTTAATATGTTAACATGTTTCTAACATTAGCAATCTACTGTATAATTGAAGCTCTAAATGCAGATAGGGACACTAACACCCTGTCCCATCAGTTAAAAACATTAAATTACTAAACATTTTTAAATCTTTACTGATCCAGGCAAAGTCCAGGAACCAGCAGTCATGTTAGTGACACAATGTTTTGGCTGTATGCTACAGTGTGATTGTAATCGTTCACCAAGAATAGATTTTTAAAAAGGTGGCTGGGTGACACAGCTGATGCTATTAAGTGGATTGAGATGTAAAATGTCAACTCTGTAGAATAATATACGATATATTATATATTAGGGTGGGGTATCGTTTGAATTTTATCGATTCAGATTCTGCTTATTGATTCCGGTTCTTATCGATTCCCAGTTTCGATTCCAAAAAAAAGGTAAAAGTTTTAATAAAATTTAAAAAAAAAGAGGTCAAATTTTTCCAAACCAAAAATATCTTTACTTTGACTTTTATTGTTTAATTAAAATAAGTCAATTTAAAGTTAGTTGGATTCAGTTCTAATCGGTTCTCATTTTTTAATGGACAAGCTGTGGGAAGTCACGTTGTGAGAACTGGAAACTGAAAGTTTGGAAAGAACGGTGCGCCAAAACATGGAATTTAATGTGCGTGCTAACATGTATGGCCTCTGGCAGCTGGTCATATCTGTAACTGTGTCGGGACTCACCTGGTGGAACGGGGGGGGGCAGGTGCAGAGGGCTGGGTCCTCGTGTCAGCGGCCCAGGGTTCAGGGTTCAGGGTTCAGGGTCTGGCCGGCGGCCCTTTGCTGCGAGTCGTCCTCTCTCTCTCCCCCTTTCCTGTCCACCGTAGGATAGGATGAACTTTATTAATCCCCAAAGGGCAAACTGATTAACTATAATAGTCAAATTAACTTACACAATAGTCATTGAAGGGAAGTATATTTCCACTGCAACAACAATAATTGATCTAAAACAGTCATATAGACAAAAAGTGCAACTGTGCCAGTGTATAAACATTTAGACATATGCAGACAATAACAGTATAAGTAGTTGCCACGTACAATTAGACTTGATCCGATACCAAATCCAGTATCAGAAATGCCTCCGATACTGCCGAAAATGCTGCTGTCGGTAAGTATACAAGTCTATGAGCCAATCCAAGACCACGTAATTTAGCCCTAAAAGAAATCTACTTTAAAGTAGTTTGTTTATGTTATGGCTGTCAAACTACATAATAAAATAACCTTCTATGGCATTCATTATCTGCATGTATTTGTTGTTTTACAAAAGTTTTAACCTGAGCCAGGTCATACAGCAATGATAGCAATCATTAGGGCTGGGTATCGTTCATCGTTCATTTTCGGTTCCTGAATTTTTCGATATCAATTTCATGAAATCCATTTTAACAAAAATAAATTACAACATTACGGTACAAATCTTTCCTCCTTTACACCTCTGCAATGCACACTGTAGTCAAGCCTCTCAAAATACAACAGCGCACACACACGCATGCACACGCACACGCACACACACACACACACACACACACAAGCCCCGTCTCTGTGTGTAACATCGTGTTTTCCCTGCATTCCTCTACAACAGCCAATCACCAGCATTCAAGCATGCTGCATGCTGATTGGCTCACTGACGCTGATGCACCTAGGTATTGAAATTTGGTATCGAACGACAAGACAATACTCGATAGTATTGATGCACTTTGATCCAGTGCCTAAAAGCATCCAAGTTCGATACCTAGCCTTAGCAATCATACCACATCCATACAGGGTTATACAGCTGGTAAAACATAATAATAGTGGGAAATACTTTTCATCAACATTGTTCATTAAAAAGTGCTGCAGGAAGAAAAGACGTCCTGAACCTTTGAGTGGAGCATTTTGGAAATAGGAGCCGCTGCTCCTCTTTATGAAGGTGCTGTGCAAAGGATGGTCGTCCTGTGACAGAACACTGCTAATAAGCTTCCTTCTGGTTCTCCGCTCTGTGTTCCTCTGGAGACAGGCCAGTAATAGATCCTGTCTTCTTGATCAACTTATAGATCCTGTTCCTATCTGCAGCCGTAATGCTGCCACCACAACAGGAAAGCAAAGATCACTTGCACAAATGCCGTGATACAAAAAAAAAAAAACATATGAAAGAGGCCTGCTGACTTCAAATGACCCGAGGAAAAACAATCTAGACTGGGCCCTCGTGAAGATGACAGTGTTTTCCTTCCAGTCCAGCTTGTTATCCACATGAACACCCAGGTATTTGTACGAGGGGACCACCTCAACCACCAGTCCTTTAATCAGGACAAGGGCAGCCTCTGCTTTTGTTTTTCGAAAATCCACAACACGCTCCTTCAGCTGTATCTGTCATGAAGGCAAAAAGAAACTTTAAAAACAAAATAAATAAAAATATATATCTAACTGTATGCAACTGTATTTTTAAACACATCATTAGTGGCAAAAACTCAAAGACTACAGTCAGAGTACAGAAACACTGACAAGAGGACTTGTTGGGATTAGGTTTAGAAATCCATCCATGCATAGTGGAGTCTGAGAACCCGAACCCACTGGTTCCCAAACTGGGGGTCGCGACCCCTAGGTGGGGCCAGGAGTCAGAACAGAGGGGGGCGAGGAGAGAATAAATAGAAATAATGATGCATGGTTCTGAACTTGTTTAATTCTTGCAGATAAAATGTTCAGATTTTTGTTTTTCCAGGGAGTTGGTAAATGTGTCATTTTTGTACATTTTTGAGAGGTAATTTAGGGAAAATCTGTTGAAGGCAATGAATGCTGTTACACAGTAAAAAAATAATAATAATTGAAGATGCATGCTGCAGTGTCACTATTAATGCTGCACTCCATATGACTTGATCCTTATTTACGGATATTTTTTTAATGAGATGTCACACACTGAAGTTCCAGTTCTGAAATAATTACAATTATTTTAAAATAAATTGTATGAGTTTGTAAAGTAAAGGATGTGTCTGAGAGTGTGGTTATGTGTGTGTGTGTGTGCACGTGCGTGCGTGGGAGGAAACCGGAGAACACAGAGAAAACCCACAACCTGGAGAAAACCCGCGACCCAGTCGGCAAGTTATTTTTAATATAACATAACAACCGGAACAACATCACGTACACAGATGATTTACGTATCCGCAGAAGTGATTTAATGTAACAAATATATTGATTTTAACCCAAACAACAATCTCTTTTCTAACTGTACCAAGTTGTTTTGTTGCCTAAACCTAAATCTACTGAAACGACGTCCGTATTTACAACGTTAACGGCCGCAAACATAACATTTAGGTATATAAGGACAGAAAACACTCATATGGGTCACATTTACTCCCACCACTATGGGTGCTATTTTAGTAAATGCTCATAAGGGCTGTATTAGAGAGTAGGGACAGATATGGTCGTATGGTTTGGAGGACTTTAGTCAACTGAACAGCATGTCAGTAATTTCAGACACAACAATGAATGGGAGGCTGATATTGTGGACCCACAGAATGTTTGTTTTCTTTATTATACCCAAATGAGCTTTATTCTATTGTAATCTTCTCAGCTCTGAAACAGAAAATACTCACAACATTCCCCTGGGTGCTCTCAGTGTTATCTATAACATCTTTCCCAATTCATTGTCTGTGGAGCAGTTCCAGACTTTGTACTTGATGACATGAGTTTTAGCACTCTAGTGTTTGGATTTGGAAGAGAGTTGTTCATGTTAACTTTATATTGACTGTCTTAGGCTACAGTTACACTTGTCTGCGATTGCGATTTTTGTGATCAGATGCGCCAGATCAGAACTTAGCTGTGTCGGCATATGTGTGTCCACATTTGACACTTTAATGTCAAATGTGATCGGATATATTTCCGCATGGATCCAAAATTACACTTGGTGCACAAGAGAGCCTTCTTCTTTTCTTCATATTTTGTTTATTTTGTAATGAGAGACGCATTTTGTTGCGGAGAAAGCAACAGAGACCGCTGATCTCCGCTAATTCGGTGATAAGAACATTTCATTTCTTATATAGTCTTTTTATTATTGGTAAAATAATGTGACAAAAAGAAATGAGTGACTTTAAGGACATACACAATTTCATATATATTTCTTATGTATTCTTTACAATAAAAGTCCCCCATTATTTTGTTATTTATAAGCTTTTATTGTGAAGCAGCAAAATCAGGAAATGTCTGGTTTTCTTTTGATAAATTGTCCAGATTGTTCCCAGATTTTTGTCCACACACCTGTGCAATCCGATCAGAATGCGATCCAGACCACTTCAGTATGTGGTCTGGGTCATCGGATCACAATGTGAGCAAGATCTGATCTGGGACTGCCCAGACCTGACAGTTAATGCGCCCTGTCTGGCGTGCTCGGATGATGAAAGTCACATTGAAACGACAAGTGTAACCGAGGCCTTAGACATAGGAATAACATGTATGACTTTTGAAAATGGCCGTAGTTCACCTTTAAAAAGGGGATTCACATGAATAACTGCAGGTAGAGATCATACCTCCAGTCAGCCAGCCACAGCACAAGCCAGGAGGACGTAAACATGCAGGTTTATCTGTGTATCTTTGAGCCAGCTGCACTGCTCGACAAAATGATAAAGACTGATAAAGTGCGGCTGCGCAGCCAGCAGCGAAGATAAAGACTCAGCCGATGGGAGCAAACAGATATAACCAGCAGAACAGAGTTAATATCCTGCAGTGACTTTAACTTTTAATTGTTTTTGTCAGATCCTGTTGTCGATGGCAGCACAGAGGGAACACTGAGTGTATCTCCTGGGAGCTTTCTTCAAAGACAAGCTGTAAGAAACAAATACCCCAGGGATCAAGAGGGTGCACTTCTGAATAAGTGTTTCCACAACTCCAGCTCTGTTTGAATATGGCTCGCAGTCCAATATGTCATTTCCTGGGGTTATGGCCAAAGCTGTTTTCTACTGCAAAGTCTGCAATATTCTCTTTGTATTTGTCCAAAAGGTGAAACACTGACAAATAGGGCTGGGCTGTATGGCCTAAAATATATACCACAGTATAAGTTTAAGCATGGATGGTAACAGTATATATCATGGTATATTAGTTTTTATTAAAATGTTCAATATAAATACTTCTGAAGGGGTAAAACACTGGTGTGGCAACTGCATGGCAGCTATCACTGTACTCTTACCTGTATTACTGGGACATAATAGCACGCACGCACGCACTCACGACCACTGCTTTTATGAGGTATTTACCATTTACTGGCATTTTTAAATTCTATCCATGTATCTGTAATAAAAGCTCATAATTCAGTGTACAAGTGAAAAATATGAAACTGATTAAGGCATTCCTCAGCAGGTCGTTTCTACTGGATCCCAAGATAACAAATAATGAAACAACTTACAGCAAAAAGAGAAAGATTTGTAGTCTAATTAACAAGGAAGGACATTGTTTTATTGGCTGTCACCTTTGATGAAAATGTATGGCAAAACTATTGTGTAATTCTGTTTTTGTTCTTTTTCATATTTAATAGTCAGCACAGGAAGCACAGATCAAGTGGCTTCTGCAGAAAACACAATCCCTCACAATCCGTGTACGCTGTGTATGCCATGCACGTTTTCCAGCCTTTGCCACTTTTGTCTCAAAGAAATCCAGGGAAAACCCTGATGATGTATGTTGCATGTTGAGCTAAATGAATGAGGGGAAAAATGCAAATACATGTATTATGCAGCAGCACAATTGCATCATTTGCATTTGATTCAACTTGTCTCAAATGGACAAATTCTCCTTGCAACTACAGTTCATATAAACAAAACGCGTGACAGGACACATCATTATCCACTGGTGAAACAACCATAGACTGTTCAAAAAGAATGGACAGCGTAAGAGTGACGTCACCCATTGGTTTGTGGACTGTTTTGAAGTCACGGGTTTGGAATTTGGCCGTCGCCATTGGTCACCATGTTGACTTTTTGGAGCCAGAAGTTGACCATATTTGGACAAGAAGGCAGCGCTGGGGACGATGACACGGTCACACCAGTGACATCTCGTCTAGTGTCGTCTATGGTATCAATGGCACTGCTAAGCTAAACCCATGAGCTAACCCATCCAGCTTCGTGTCACTACAGCAAATGACGACAGTGCCACGAGGTCCGTGTTCATCTGCCGGCAATACTCTACTGGATGACTTTGCGTCAGCTGGTTGAAAATCTGCAGCCTTTCCCTTAAGTTAGCAGCTAATGCTAGCCCGGTTAGCACGGTGCTACAGAACACTGAACAAGACATTTTTCGGCAACCAAAATATTCCAGTTAACTTTGATGAAGTGAAAACACACTGTGAAAGCGTCAACGTTCTGAGACATAAACACTGACAACACAAAAACAAGTTCACATCTGTTTTAATGCACACGGGGCCTGGTTAGCATTGCTAAAGCCTCTATTTTGATTGACAGGTCGGCATGTTGCCCGATAGCAGCCATCACCAACTGGCAGACTCTGGTCAGAGCCGGACCCAAACGCCGTCCAATCCGGACCCATGGCCAAGTTCTAATAAAATTTAAGAATGAGAATAAACAATAATCTTCACTGAGTGTTTTTTTTTTTGATGGGCGCCACAGTACAAACACACCACCAACATCAGGCGTGCGTCTGCCTCGCCGAACCTGTAGTTTTTGTTAACTGCTCATGTTAACAGGCTGCCTCTCAGCTGCGGCTCAGCTGCGTGACAACTTGACTTCAGGAGTCTCGTAAAAAATGACACCTTTCACTGCAGTTTTAACGTCGTATCTGTAGAATAGGCCATGATTAAAACACTTCCTGTTTTCATTTCAGATTAAAAGCCCTCAAGCGTTTCTTTGCACAGAATCCCTTTTTTTTTTTAACTCAATGCTTTTATTGTGATAGGGTGATGTGTAAAATCCAGTGGCTTACAAGCTGCTTTCCACAGTTCAAAGTGCTTCTTCTGACTTCTGTGTTCATTTACAGAGGGAAATTAAACTATCGCTGACATATAGTCTCGGTACCTGGTGACATCCAGCCAGAAAGAAAAAGAAAGTTACTACTGTAGCGGGGGAGAGAGAGAGAGAGAGAGAGAGAGAGAGAGAGAGAAAAGAGATTGTTCAAAGCTCTGTTTGCTCTTTTTCTATAATAGTAATGAAATCCTTTTTTTATTCAAAATAATTTTGGTCTGTTTTCTTTTATTTGTAATGTGGCCTTAAGTTCATTGAGCTGGGACTAACTTTATTTATGTAAAGGCAGCTATTTTCCATACAAGTGTATAATAATGTGTCTGTATGTTGAAAGGCTAGACGTTTGGAAATTTTAGTAACTGGACCCTTTTGAATTTTAGTTGAATACCCCTGATCTAGATAGTGCTGTCTGTTCAACAAAGGGTTAAAACACACTAATTTGCCATTCCTTGAACCTTTTTCTTTAAACTAAGTGGGGTCAACAAATACAACATGTATCTTCATGAAGCTTCATTCGGACACCACTACCATCTACCATCCTAACATGAAGGGGGCGGGGCTTATGAAATGTTTTTGCTTCATTTTTTATCTGTCATGTCGTCCATACAGTCTCTGCTTACCACACCGCTGAGACCTCATATTAAAGGAACCCTGAGGAGTTTGTGATTGCCGCTGGCGCTATGGAGCAATTTTTTAATGATTTTTTATTTGTATTGTGCAGGCTCACATGCACATCCAGTGCGATCCACATCCTACTGCTGGGTACGTTTACATGCTGTTCCGCTGAACATTTGGCAGCGGTAACATACCAACAAAGAAGAAGACTGCTGGCAAGTAAAAGTGGAAGTAAACAATGGGCAAACAAATCATTATGTATAAATATGTTATGAGGAAAGTACTCAATAAGTCCTAAAGGAATGTATTTAATCAATGTGTTTAGGATACAGTATAGAACAGAGCCATCGTTAAAGCTCTAAGAACCACCTGTGTTTTTCCATGCATCTGCTGTGAATCACTATGGTTACTGAGTCTACAGTATTCAGAGGTCTGATATGTTTGTTCATCCTTTCATTTATGCCCACAAATGATTTGTAGCATCTTGGTGAGGGCTGGGGGAATATTTGCACCCTCTGGAGTTCATCACTGCTGGCTGTTTGCGGCTGCCTGCCTATCAGAAATATTTGGTTCACAGCTGATATTTACTCATCTGGCATGGCTGGCTCTGTGAGTGAATGCAGAGGTGTGTATTGTTGTGTACGTGTTTGTGATATTTACTCATTTGGCTGGCTGCGCCCCCTTCATATTTATGCGTGAGTGGCATCGTGCGCATGTGTGCACTCATTTGTGGTATTTGCTCAACTGGTCATGCAGGTCCTTTGTGTGTGTGAAGTTTGCTGTGTGGCTGATTGCCTCTTCCCAAGGCTCTAAAATCCCAACACATGCATGTAATATTATACTCACCCACACACGCACACTCCTAGGTGTCATTTTGACCAACGGTGGCCACAAATTCATAATACAGAGGCGTGAGGCGGTGTTAAAATGCAAACCACCAGCAGTGACATTTATTGCCTTGCGTACATGCCACTAACAGAGACGCACCAACACCCTCTGAAAGCAACAAGCTCTTTTATAGATGCTGAAGATACCAACTGGGTGGACATCATACATATTTACATATATCTACACCACAGATAATCAGAATGCAAAGAATGAATTTGCATGCATAGAGATTCCCATAAATAATTCAATAACACACTGAAATCACTATAATTACACAAATCAGTACAACTTCTGCCTCCACTACCCATTCATTACATCGCTCTGCTCCTGGAGCTCTTAAGCAGGTTCTTGGGCATGCCAGACTCTTTTTTTTTATTTGAGTAGAAAGTAAACACATTTTACATTGTACACTTTTGGTTTTGAGACAAAACTAAACACTACAAACCAAACAGACAAACAAACAAGCGGGGAGGGCAGCACTGTGTGCAGCGGAGAACCAGGGGTTTTCAGTCGACTGGCGCAGAGACCTGGAGGGCAAAACACCACGGCTAACGCTGGGAACTGCATGTCGAACAAGCCTGTCATATTTTCATCTTTTACAATCCACAAGTGTGTAGAACACCTCTAAAAAGAGGAAAAACAAATATGTATATATACAAACCACAAGTCTTCGGCATGTGTGACCCACATACAGCACCCGCTGCTGTATTTCAATCATTAAAAACTGCTAAGTCGTTGCTTTAGGGATGTTTACATAACCTTATATTTTGTGGAGAATCCATCCCCTTATACTGCTGCCAAGATGAACTCATACAGTTATCTGTACTTTCCATCTGGATGGGTCAATAAATCTGTTGTTTGGAAGGTAGTCTGGATGTGAACCCTGCCTGGATAAAGCCTTACTCAACAACAAGTTTTGAAGATTTGGATTGTGCAGTAAGGCAGGCCTGCTCTGTTGTTTTGGTGGATGATTGTAAAGATCTACAAAGAATATATTAACATCATTTTCATGTAGGTGTTCCACTGAAACGGGTTCCTTCCCGATACTATTTTGCAGACGCACCATCAGGGAGTGGCAACACTCAGAATGATTGTAATTGGTTTAAGGAAATACAAACAGACCAGGGTTTTTTTTTTCCCCAGGGGTGAAAGTGCATAGAATCCAGAATTTCCCAGAATTTCCCCCAGCAGCACTGTGAAGAGAAGTCTGGCTACGAGAGACAATTTGGAAGGTGAAGGACAAGAAATTCTTCATCTGTAAAACAAAGGTGAATTAGCTCCCGAACCAAGCTAGCTGTCACTCCAAACCAGCACCGCAGACATAGTAACGCCGCCCATGAAGCAGTGTGTTGAAAATAATTTAGCTGAAATGAGTAGGTTTGACCTTGGAGATGCGAGAGACGGCGAGCCTGACCGCAGTCGTTGGCTGCATGGGTGGCCAGTTTCAGTGTACGCTTCTCGCCAGGGATGTTGGCACAAATCCACAATCTCCTCCTCTCTGGGTTTTCATTCTGAGAAGTAGAAACACAGCCCATGCTTGTCTCGGTCTGTGCCTCTAATTGAATTAACAATTTGGCTAACAGTGTGGTAAAAACTGAACTGTTGTTGGTGGCATTTGAAGGAAGCTTTGTTTTGCCATCGAGGTGGACGTGACGTGATACTAAACTGATGATAAACTCAATCCATCCCTTTCCAACATCCATCAGATGTGTCAGTCTTTAGTCCCGGAATACAGACGCTTGGTCAGTGGCCCGCTGCTTCAGACTATGATGTCTAGGTACCCCTCTAGCATCAGTATCTTACTTTCATAGTGTCTTTTCAAAAGAGTCTTCTGTGTTCACAGGAAGCGTACAGTTTCCACTCATTACATGCAAACAGTGTATTTTCAAAAAACTTCCAACGTAGGTTAAAATTGAATTGAATTGGATACTTGGTAACAAAGTCACTTTTTAAACCAGGTTTAGGAAAAGAGTTTTTATGTTTACTTGGTTAGGTTTAGGCAACAAAAGTACTGGCTTGGCTTCGGAAAGGACCATGGTTTGGGTTAAAATAACTACCTTATGTAACGTACGTTTGTGGCGTTGGTTAAGAACCTTGCCTCAGGAATGTTACATAGGAAAGTAAACTTATGTAGCTTATGAAACTTTAAAAAAGTTGACTTTTGGTTTCACACAGGAAACAAACCGTGTTCTCCTGAAAGCCCATGTTTGATGACCCATCCATCCACCTCGACTTCCTCCCTATGTGGACTTTCTCGATCTTTACGTCAGTTGCTCTGAGTGTCTAATATTGATGAGGATTCTACAGGTGAGGTTTACATGAGACCAAGTGTCGGTATTTGACGAGTGAGAGCGGGTTGGTAGGATATGGCTATAAACCATCTTTCTTCTGAACTTGTATATTTAAGATTAGACACACAAAACATCTTCTCAGACAGCCACCTACGAAAGTGGTCAAATAAGAGTGTAAGTACCTCAGTATTATGCAATATGTCTCGACAGTCCATCACAAATTGAAGCACGTGTGCATCTTTGATCGGAACATGCCTATCAATAATGAATTTACAAGATACCCCTGACTGTGGAACAAACAAGGAGAGAGATTTACTTTTCAAAACTATTACAAGATGAAGTAACAGCAGGAATCAAAATGAACAGCATCCCAGAAGCCCAGAGCTGATAAAAAATTGATTTGGAACGCACTGAATAACATTTGGGACCCATTCTGGATGATTAGACTGTGTAGTACACAAATGATACAAATGACTAATACATCCAAACCATCAGGCATAGGCATTTGGTGAGATTAATTTTATAACACCTTTTTTTTTTTTCTGCCAGTCACACGACCGCTCTAGCTTGATTAGAACTTGTTGTGGTGATGTGGAAAACATTTGTCGAAATGTGTGAAAAAAGGTGTAAAAAAAGTTTTGGTGTTAAGGCTAGACGAGTAAACTCAAGTGCAGACGCAAGGACAGGAGGCTGAGGGCATGTTAGAAGATGGTTTATTTTGAGATAATATTGAGAGGCAGGCTGGAGGGGGTTCTG
>JAOVVB010264020.1:0-18810 GCA_028570985.1 Heterobranchus longifilis | reverse complement strand
AAGCTAATAAAAAGTTGGAACTTTGTATGGGCATCTTTGATATCATTGACCCCCCCCCCCCCCAAAAAAGACACAAAATGACCACAAGTGACCCAAAATGACTACAAAGACACACAATTACTACAGAGCTGCAAAACAACCACAAAAAGATGCTAAATTATTGAAATATACACAAAACGACCAAAAACATACACATAATGACTACAAACAACCCAAAATGACTACAAAGAGACACAAAACAGCCGCAAAGAAATGTGAAACGACTTAAAACAGATGCAAAATGACTTCAAGGAGACGCAGGAGTTTGTGTGTGTTATTTCTGTGTAGATAGGGTGAGGGCCCTCTTACAAGTCTGTGCCCAGGGGCCCATTGTCTCATAATCTGTCCATGTGTCCATATATTAAGATTAATACATCTTTATCACCATGTTTTCAGCATGTAAATTTGAGCACCTCATCATTTTTAACAAACACAAAATTACTTTTTTAGCATTCGACAACATTACATGACTCACAGCCACAGAAGGGCTGTCAGAGTGCTCAAATGTGACTTAATTTCATGGCCTCTGAGGTTTTTCACCACTCATCAAGATTGAGAGGCACAAATTGTCACTTGAAAAGTGAATCTATTTGTCAGGAGATTCTCAGTAACCAGATATGATCTAAATTGAGCATTTAGACGGTGATCTCAGGTTGTTCCTGCAGCATTTAAAGAGATGGAGGCACCAGATCACAGCTGAAAGTAGAGACATTGATCTCTGCCTGAGAATTCAATCTGATCAGTGAAGCACAAACATGCTAGAAAATCATTTTTGCCTGTACCTAATGTACTGTAAGTATTGAAAAAAAAAAGGATCTCTGTGATCACTAGTCCTCCGGGTCTCCTGGTCACTGCATGTGCTGCTACTTCAGATATTGATGGAGCGGAAGAGGCGCTCATAAGATCTGTCTGCAATTAAAGAAGATCCTTTGGGTCTTCTCATGCCTAAAATGTAGCCTATCATCTTCAGAGATGAACCACTCAGCTTTCATCAACATGTTTTCCTCTTGCTGTTGCTTCTTCTTGCACACCCTGTACGGGTTTCCTCAGAAGAGTCCAGAGACGGACTTCCCAATAACATCTCCGCTCTCACACAATCTTTAAAAGCTAATGGTGCAAAGCAAACACAGTCTTTAAATGCTTCAGCTGTGTGGCCATAAATCTGCAGCACATCCATCCTGATCATGACTGATGATGGCGACCTCTTGATTAACACATCATGTCCAGGACCTCGTACTGGTGATGTGCACAGCTGGCTGACGCTGCGGGACGTTTCTCCTGCTGCCCTTGCTTCCCAGTTGTGGAGCTCTGCACACTCAGGAAAAGCCTGCATCTGCCACCTCGGCTGTTTTGGTGCCAGTGTCAGAGTCAGTTCGGCCAGCTAATCAGCATCACAGGAACGCGATACAGCCCCTGGCTGCACTGCCTCGACCAATATTGGTAACCTTAAACTCCAAAGAATCTGAGCAGAGCGCTGGATTACGTTTATCTTCACGGGGATGAAATAGAGAGGCGAGGGATCGAGGGCACGGAGAGTTTAGGAAGCAGCAGGAATAACGTGGGTTGACTTAAAATGATGCAGAGGTACAGAAAAACACATTTAAGCTCTTCGATCACACAGATCCACCCTGACAGTATAGTGTTGTGCAGACAATCACTGTTCAAACCCATGAAAGATTGTTTAAAGTTTTAGGAGTCAGACCTAAGACCAAAGATAGAGATGGAGATAGATATGAGGCACACGCTCTACCAGGTGGCTGTCCTGGAGTTGAGGCCACATGTGATTTTAGGGATACCAAATACATGAAAAACAACACATTTGTACTGCACATCTGCGAAGTGGAGACCATTTTCATTCAGTGGACTTATCAGGATACACTGAGCTTCTCTGTCTCTCCATCTGTATGTATTCATGTCCATTATTGCATGTTACTAATTCAACATCTTCCCCGGAGTCCTTTTGCTCTTTGGTCTTGTCAGTCTCGCTGACTGCTACCTGGATCGTGGTGCCACGTGGGTCTTGGAGGCACCTAATAATTGCTGCGCCTGCCGCCATGGATTACTACTGCTAATATTACTACCAACACCAAATGCAGATGGAGCCCAGAGCCTGGTCTGCTCAAAATATCTCCCTAAAGTAAAAGGCAGTTTGTAATGTCACGTTGTAATGTTTGCTCTTGGGTGATGTTGGGACTCTGAAAATCATTGAGCCTGGTCTTGACCTGCTCTATATGAAAGAGATAACTTTTGTTATGATGACACTATAAATGAAATTTAATTGAATAGATATGAGGTGAGAGATCAACGGACCCCTTTGAAAATGACCACACCAGTTTTTAACCTCACAAAAATTTAGCCTGACCAATGGATGTAAAAAGCCAGCGACTGCCTCTTAAACACAGTGTGGTTTGGGGGGGGGGGTCTCAAGGCTTAATATTGGGCACTGGCCCCCTCTTGCCCCCCCCCCTCCAGAACCGCCATTGCTTCCAACTATTGTTTAATTGAGTCACTCATTTCACTGTCTGGTTCTGTTATAGAGCTCAACTCAGTGAGCTTTATTGGCACAAACTGGCCTTTTCCCAAAAAAAACCCATTTTCATAAAATAAATAAAAGTCTGACTGATCATCAGTACAACAATAAAACATCTGTTCCACTTGTATGATTAATTTGCAGTGTGACTATTTCTGAGTGTGTGGGCTGCTTACAAACACACAAAAAGACAGTGAAGTAATGAAACCAAGTATGCAGAAATAAATGATTAGTGCAGGATCTAATCTCTCCTCTCCTCTCCTCTCTCCTCCTCTCCTCTCCCTCTCTCCTCCTCTCCCTCTCTCGCTCTCTCATTTCCATTCAGTGTGTAGAAGCAGCAGCAGTCTTGTATGTGGATCCTTGGCAGGAGGACAGCAGCAGCAGCAGCAGGAGCAGCAGGAGACACATCCCAGGACCAAACTGCACGAGCAACATGGTCGTTTTAAGAACCGTCGCGTGCCTCTGCCTGCTGGTGGCTTTCTCGCTCCAGGTGGACGTGAAAAGTGGGAAAGAGGCTGGAAAAGCCGGGAATTTCATGGAAGATGAGCAATGGCTCTCAACCATCTCCCAGTACGGGCGTAAGATCAAACACTGGAATCGCTTCAGAGACGTGAGTAGTGTTTTCAGTGTAATTACACAATGTCGTATCCTATGTGCTGTAACGCACCGTTGTTTCCTCAGGTGATTTTTGCGCACAGCTGACTGTCGCTCTGAAGTCCATTTACACGCAGTAGTAGCAGTTTGTGGTGCAGAAATACTTCTTTATCACGCAGGATAGTGTGTTTAAATATTGTAGGTGAGAATAAGCGCGTGCTCGTGCCTCACGACATGCTTGATAAATTTCCTTTTTTTGGCAAGGTGCCTCATTTTTCCATATTTCATTCATTAACAGCCTTTGAATTGGCTGGCATGCCAAACAGGCTATATTTTAAGTATTTTAATGGTTTAATAGACACTTTTATCTATGGACCTTCTTATGTGAGAGTGAATAAAATACAAACTCAAAGGAAATCTATCACATTCGCCTTTCCAGGCTCCTTCTGGGTAACTGTGATATTCGGAACAGTGTCTGTATTCACTGATCAATACTCATTGATCTGCCATATTGCACATAAAATGTGGGATTCACACAGTGAGGAGGCTTCAGACTGAAGAGCCACACAGCAAGACATCCGGCTATAATAAGGGAACACACATTTCTTATTCTCATGTGGATGTGTTTGTTGTCCAGACTTCATTCTGGGCTGTAAAGGGACCGCTGTTGTTTATTCTGTTCAGCCACACACTATTCACCAGAGGCGGACAGTAAATTAATTCAAATTACAAACAATGTGAATCTCCTTCTGACCTAAATTTACTCAAATCACAAATTATGAAGAGCATTTTTTTGTCAATTCAAGAATATAGCAACGAAAACAAACCTTATCTAAATTACGTTGTTTGAAGATAAACTGAAAAACAACAAACAATTACATTTTATGAAGTTCAAACAACCAGTCAGCCCTCTAATCCATTTGATTTTTGATAAAATCTTCTATCTCGGCACATCGTGATAGCAATATTGTGACACAGTACATTTGAAGGAAATTCATTTGAGACACCATTAGTAGATAAAATAACCAGGTGGGAGTGTAATCCAAATTAAATACCTGATAAATGTGCACCCTTGCCCACAATCATACAGAGATATCACAGGGAGAGCTACCTCTGCCATCAAACTGTTAAATACTGAGGATGCTCTGCTGAGGATCAGTCCTCCGTTTAATGTTGGTGGGTTATCATGTGGATCTTGTTATTTTAACCGTCAATGATTGGGTGGGATGATGATGATGATGATGGCTGGATGTACGCCAGCTGTTATGTCATGCTGTCACTAATGTATATTGTTTCATGTGTGCTTGTGTGGAGCATTTTAGTATATTCTGCTTTACATATTTGGGGGTTTCATCTGCCCGATTCCGGTACCTCAGTTAATCTGCTGATACAGAGCAGCGGTCTGATACTGCTGCTCTCGTTCTCACAGATTTTCAAGTCTGTGAACCTCACTCACAGTGTGTAACTCATTATTTTTTATGTAAGGTGATATGAGACCAGGTAATGGCACTAAAAACTGAATTTTATATGAAATTAGACATAGAAACTGTTTTTAACAAGATCCATATATTAAGCTTGGTATCAATGCTGATACTGGTGTTGTGTGTTGGAGCAGGCTTTCCTCATCCACTGTCCGTACATAAACCTACGGAAAGGCACTGTAATTAAGACCCATATTGACGTTTGTTGCCAGGAGCGACCTCTAATGGCCGTAGTAAATATGACGGGAGCAAAATGGAGCAAAGGAGGATGTTAGGTGACGTAGTATAAAAGCGACAAAGGGAGGAAGGGTCCAAAAACACAGGACTTCCACCCGGGAGACCGGTGTTCATGTTCCTGGGAAACCAAAAGTCAATGTTGTTATTCCAAGTGACATTTGTAAGTTAACTTAGTACGTCACTACGTTACGTTCAATGTCACTATGTGAAGTAGTTAGTCATATTTTGTAAGATATCATACGAATCTTTGTATGAGAAATACGTTGATTGGATCAGTGCATCTCTAATAGCTAAATCTGCACTGGTATACACGTCTTTCCTCTCATGGTGCATACTGCCTTATCTTTAGGGTTGACCCCTCTTAGTCGATTAATCGTTTTGGTCTTAGTCGACAAAGATTTCTTTAGTCGATTAGTCATTTTGTCTGCTGTTGTCATGCAGAGCATGTTAATGAACATCAGTGTAGAAGACATGATGTAAACACACCAGAGTTAGTAAAAAAGCTCATTTTCATCTGTAGTCCCTGGCAGGTAAAAACAACAGAAACATGACTGGAGCCAATGTTTAAGATGTGTCTTAGTGTGAAAGGTAGGGCACTCTCTTATTGTACGAGGTAAACTATTCCAAAATGTACTTCCCTTTACAGACAGCAGAGTTTGTCCAAACGTTGTGCGTCCATGTGGCACCGCACAGTCCTCTCTTCTTGTGGTGGCCCCGGTGCCAATGCCACTGTCAGCTCTCTTTTTAATACATTAATTTAAAGGAGGTGGGGCAAGACCACGCAAAGCCTTATACATAAAACAAGCATATTTGAAATTATTTAAATTCTCCAAACTCAAGAAATTCTATTTTTCCAGAATGATGGAATGAAAGTGTTTTTTTTGTCAAAAACCTTTATGGCTTTCTTGAAGAGCAATTCTATTGGTTTAGTGAAACAATATTCAACGTGAGAAAAAGCATCTTGGCGGTATGAACTGTCAGAGATGGGCGGATTTGTTTAACATTTTGTACATTAAATGTAACAATGTTTGACACGTCGTCCAGCCTCCCCTCTGTCTCCTGTCAGCATCCAGAACACAACCAGCAGGGGATATGTGAGATGAGATGGGGTCAGGAGGTTATGATATCAGGTATGTGACACCTCCCTGGTACCAAAAGACAGAACATATGGCGCAAAATCAGGATGTGAGGGATCTCCGAGGAGGAGTCGGTTAGCAACGGCTCAGATCCAAGCCTCTACCTTGACAACCAGACAGACCGTTTGATCTCATTGCTGAGGAATATCACCTCAGACGGATAGTCTTATCACTGTCGGCCAGACAGTAGCTGCATTACCTTGGACCGTGCTCTGCAGGAATCTGCCCCTCTACCCTCGTGGGCACAGAAAGCTTGTTGGAGAATTTATAATTGAATTGCAATTTTTTTGTTGCCGTGCACATTTGAATAATATCTTTGCTGGTTTTTGGAGTGGTTTGCCTCACCTGTCCAATCGGTGCTCAGCTGACCAGCCTGGTCTCACCAAATGGCGTATGAATGACAAGTCCTTTAGCATGTTATCACAATGCAATTTTTGCTTTTCGTGAGTCATTTCACGCCATTTAGGCTTTCAACTGACTTCAGTGTAAACTCATCCGCTGCAAGTCAGGTGACGTAGTATAAAGAACGAGAAAGTTGGGATTGATGGAGAAAGAGGTTGGGATTAATGGTGTCTCCTTGTGGTTTGGATTGTGTTTTATTTGTATGTTGCTTTGGACAAAAGTGTCTGCCAAATGTCAATGTGAAAATTAGATTCCTTAATTATTCAAACTGATTAATCATTTGACTTATCATTTCACCACTTGTATAAAAAGTATTCAGCCTTATCTTGGTTTTTTTCCCTTTTTTTTTACAACTTTGAATACCAGTGGATTAATTAGTCTTTCTGCAACTGATCATTAGAGAAACTCTCTTAAATGTCAAAGTAAAAACAAATCTGTTTCATTAAAGTCTAATTAATTTGCTGTGATTCAAATTTGTTAAACTATAAAAGTCACAGTTGGGGGCGTGTATACTTTTTATATCCACTGTGTTTTGTGTGTGTGTGTAGTCAAATGTGTGTAGAGGTGTGTAGTCCTCCAGACCTCAAATGTTTAGCATTGGTATTCAGACTAAAGATTCAAGTGCAGTAGCTAAATATGTTATTAAGGTGAAATTACAGCAACATGCTGAGGCTTAGTGAGGTACAAAAGGACTTTTGACACTGGACATGGATGGAAATATAGGCAGCCTTGTTGTTAAGAATATGTTTACATCCATGTTGGATTGTTAAGTTAGATGAAGTAGGCAATTTGCATCCACCTTGTTAACATGCAAAGACCCTCTCCATCCCTCTCCAGAGAGTGCAGGGCAGATGGGCTGTTGAGATGAATACGTTATACTGCCATTTATGTATACGGTCATTGATCCTTTATCTGACTGACGTTTGTGCAAGTTAGAATCTATGGCCCCGACCATGGCTCTGAAAATGCTGTGTGTTGATAAATCCATGGTGCTGAAGTAGCAGATGGATTTGTAATTGCGTCCCGTCCTTCTGTCAGTTTCGTATGAAAACATTTTGGTTTTACAGAGAAGTACATGCTGTAACTATTTCCTGGTGGCCTTGTCGTCACGAAGCTAACTGTCTCCTGGCTGCAGAGCCATGAGAGTGGTGTTGATTTTGTCATCTAACTCTCAATAAAAAAAATACATATTTCCAAAATGTTGGCGCTCTAAAGGTGTAAAATATGATTTTGTTCTGGACTTCTTGTATTTCCCTTTTTTAGCCATTTTATTTTAGCATTTTGCTTTGGTTTGAAAGAAGAGGTGCACAACATGATCATGCATCAGTGGTTAGTGTAGATTTGGCTTGCATGGGAAATGTTTGTGCCCTTGCTTATTCCTGCCTCCATGAGAATCTTATAAAAAAGAAATCGAGGCAATGTTGAACCTGATTATGGAGACAGACAGCTGAGCTGGCTTTGTTGTGCTCAGATAGGACTATTCTGTGCTGCAGCGGGCAGTGAGATAGATACACCATCTGAAATGTGAAGGGTCTTATTTGTTTACTAGCTGTCTTGGCAAACAGGTGGTGTGAAAACAGCGAGCAGGAATATTCATACTGCGTCTATAAAAAGCTGTGACGGCGGTTTGATGGATCTGACTAGTGTTTAAATTGGACCAGAGTACATATGATTATCCAGCATGGAGACATAATGAGGAAACCTTGAAAGGAAGAACAATGAGACCAACAGCTGCAGAGGCAGAAGGTGTCGGGATAATCCACAGCAGGTTACATGTGGTGTTATACAAGCTCCATTATGACTGGCATCAATGTTGAAGCTGTAATCATGACACACTGCAAATGTCAAGAAATCAAATGTCCCGATGTAGATTCCCCCCCGTATTCACGTTTGCACAGAATTCAAACACACAAAGCCAACGGGTTACAAATGTCCACAAATTAAGCTCGGCTGCAATTAGCTGATTGCATCTTCCTGAATCAGCTCATCAGTTGAAACACTCCTTTGACTGCTTGGTGTTTTTTTTCCCGTCCCAACACAATTTCTACTTTGCATTCTGGTGCGTTCGGGTGGATCTGCTCATCGGGAACTCATGTGAACAATACTGTGCTGTTCATTCACGGCCAGATTCACCCATCTCTCTGAGCAATGCAAAGAGGGGACTCATTAAGGAGCTGTGCAGCCTTTAAAGCCAACCACAGAGGGCTGTTTAAGGTTTGCACCTGCTCTACTGCCTGCTACATTTTTAATGATGGAAAATTGCTACATCTTTCCCACATAAATGGCTCCTCAGCTCCAGATTAGCACAGAGCAAGGCAAAAATACAAGTCATCATTAGCCTTATTGGTGCTTATGAATTAATTTCATAAATGCAACATTTAGATTACAGTGAGTGGTCCCTTAAATATGACTCAATCTTCTCAGTGTGCTTAAATCTATATCCTCAATATTCATGAAGAAAGGGAGAAAGAGAAAATTACCGTTATTCACTGTACATGTATGAGCTTGTGGACTGCAACTGATGAGTATTTTCAATATTGATTAATCTATTGATTGTTGTCATAAAATGTAAAAAAACAAGTCTATAGCCAGCAGCTCAGCTCTGTATGTATGCATAGCAGTGCTTTCAGCTAAATGTCAACAAGCTCACAATTACAATACTAACATACTGATGTTTGGCAGGTTTAATGTTTACCATGTTCACCATCTTTAGTGAGTTTAGCTACGGTGACCAGACCTCCCGGTTTGTCCGGGATTGTTTCGTTTTCGAGCTGGGTGTCCTGAGTCACGACAAATCGCTGTAAAACACTACAACAGCCCGGCTTTCAACATTCACTGCCAAATTGTCCCAGTTTTCACCACAATTAAAAGAATAATGACAATATAATACAGAGCTAACATAGACATTTATCATGTTCTGTCCCACTCATTATTACCTAACCCAATATAAAAACATAAACAATGCATCACGCATCTCAATTCAACAATCAATCAGTGTGTCGTTATCAAGGATATGAGTCATATCCTATGAGTCATATACAAGCGTTGTCAGCGATGAAACTTGCGGCTCTTTCTGACAGAACCTGTCAGTATGCTAACGGTTTATCTTTTATAAAGAGGCCCACGACTCCTTCGTACTTAATTCATGGCGTCCGGTGTTGAAAAGCTCAGTAGGTGTGCTAAGTGCTATAATAATTGTCCCCCCATCCTAATGCCTATGCTGCGTGCATAAACGCATACATATGCACGTGCATGAATACCGGTTTTGGGGTTTGAAAATATGGTCATCGTGTTAGCATGCTAACATTCACTAATTAGCACTAAACACAGAGTACAGCTGAATGTCGTTAGTTTTGCAGGTACTTGGTCATATGCAACAAAAAATATCTTTTTAACCTGATGATGGCGCTAGATAAACATTTAAGGGTTCGTCAAAAGTTATTATTACAATTACAATTCTTCCAGGGACCTGAATGTCCCTAACAAGTTTCATGGCAATCCATCCAAAAGTTGGCACATTTGTGAGAATGTTAGCATGCTGCTATGCATAAGTAGGCCTACTGCCTCACACAGCTGCTATCATGGCTGAAGACAACTATATAATGTCAAATAATAGTGATCAAAAGTTCCTAAAGACGACGCCTTTAGATTGCATGACTTTCAATTAACAATGATGGTGCGCTGAAAAAAGCAGCAAATCCTCACTGACGCTATAGTGGACTATTGAAATTCTTAACTTTGAATTTTCTCTTGATTGAGTATGCACTTTATATGGCAACACAACAGGACAGCGAGCAGGTTGGAAGAACTAATTGAGCTCTAATAAGCAACCTGATGCTTCATCCAACTCTGCATCAGAGTCATTATTTATCCGCGCTGCTGTGACTGAGATGATAGTGATGGCCCGGTCACTGATCCTACATCAACGCAGCTCCTCTGAGAAAAATGAAAGACCAGGGTTCACTTTGTTTTGCTGCTGAACATGATTCTGTTGTATCCTAAGTGACACTGAGCTCCTGTACTTAGCTCAAAGACACGCTGCCAGCTGTGGGTTTTTCTGCTCCTATCATCAACCTCAGCCATTTATTAGCCTCCCCCAGGATTTATGCTCCAGCACTAACAGCCAGTGTAATTACGGATATGAAAAATTAGAAACATTATAGCGAGCGGACAGTATGCAATTGTAGAAAATATGATAATGAGGCTTTTTTTCCAATTAAAAGTGAATGGCAATGCGGGGGTTGGAAATTAAAACCGGAGAAACATAACAGTTAAAAGGGCTAATAGTTATCTGTACTTCCTCTGCTGTGTGGATCTGAAGATCGGCCTATCAAATCAACTATCTGTGAAAATGCTTGTTGCACACTAATGAGATCAAAATAGCAGAAGTGATGAAAAGAGACGCCTTCTTGTCTTCTTGTCATTATCGTGCATGTCTTTTACTGGAGGTGAGGGTGTTTGCTGCGAGTGTTTGGACTGCTCAGATACGATTCACAGTGGAGAAGAAAGGAGATCCTGTTGGCTTCCCAACACAAGCGTGGGTGATTCCTAATTGAGTGGAGGAGCGGCTGTTTTGTGTTGTTGCTCCTGTGAAAAAGCTCTGCTCGCCGGAAAGCAGTTCATGCTTTGCAAAAAACGCTAATGAAACACTGAGAGAAGGCTGCCTTTGAAAAGAAGGAAAGCTTTTTCATGAGCATGTTCCACAGCTCACAGTTTGTCCAAATACACGAAATCCCTTTTCCTTTTTCTGTGGATGAGTACGAGGAAGCTTCTTGTTGTGATAGGACGGCACATGTAGATGAATGTGTTTCACAATGGAGCCTATATACTCCAGTAGCAATGACGGCCTGAATACCACCCTTTTTTAGCCGTTAACTTCTCTGAGAGTTTCTGAAATGTCGGGCTGAATAATTAGCTGTTCCAAGGTTCTTCTTCTGGCTCTATTGTTCATGCATTATTTATAGTGGCATCTGCCTGAGAGTTGTCGCTGTACTGGTGAAGCTCCTCTATGCCTTGCTGCAGAGATAAATGCTGCCACTCTGTGTCTGTGTCTGTCTTCATTCATGGCTGTAATGGTGGCGCACCCAGTACTCAATCAATGATCCGGCTTTTAAACAGAACTATATCATCGCTTACGATGAGTCGATAATAGAAACTGATAGAGCATTTGGTTTTTATTGTTCACTGAATCGCCTTTTGCTTCTGTCAGTGTGGTTGCTAGGCTTTTCATAACATAAGACAAGAAACACAAAATCTAGACATTAACAGCTGTATATAATTGCATAAAATTAAAATAACTAAAAAAAAAAAACCAAGAAGCCCCTTTCTCTCTGGACAAAAAACCCTCTAGCACCCACTAACATCTGGCTTTTATCTTTTGTGGGAAAGGTCACAATCGACGTTCATTCCCGGGACAAATGACTCTGCAGTAGTCACAGGTCTTTACTGGCTCCAGCTCCGATCAGCAGTGATGGAAACATGACACCCGGATGGACACGCCCCTTTCCCATGACACCTGAGGCTAAATTAGTTAGATAAGCAAGTTAGTAAGTTAGATAAGGTATTTAATTCCATGATGTTTGTTCCTAACCTACTGACGTAAATGTAGTAATGTAAGGTTGTTTACTTTTTCGGCTCCTAACTGAACATGCGACCTGCCATTGAATGGGCTGACAACAGCCTTCTGGACCTCCTAGCCCATATCTATGAAGCTGATAAGCATTGATAACGCCCATTTAATCGTGTGATAACAGTCGAATAGGGTGGTAACAGGCTCCAGTCTGAAAACACTCTCTATAGACTATTTGAAGAGATAATTGACTCTTCTTGGCATTCTTGATAAGATTTAGATTCACTAAAACTGGCCGAGGCTCTTCTTAGAAATGTATTTTACAGGTTGGTCAAATAAATAATATATATCATTACAGACAGATAAGAAACCCACCTGTATTTATCGACACCTGGAAATGCATCTGCCCCTTGACAATGACATCCCCATCTGTTTATTTGTGATGACCTTTATTGTTATTGCTCACAGACACGAGGCAGAAACCTCAGTTCACCCTTCACTGGATAAACACTTTAGAACAGGCGTCACCAGCTGAAATCACTCTCTGTTATTTGAGTGGAGAAAAAAATCATGCAAACATAGCTGTGCATATATTAACCAGGTGGAATTATATTTAGTCTGCAGAAAAGTGCTGTCCTGAATATATTCAGTTCTGCCTCAGGTGTTTTTATGTTTTTGATAGATGTGTGTTTGGGGGCCATCATTAGGAGTTGTCCAGGGCCGAGCTGCACTAAAGACATGGTCTGAGCAAACATATCGCTTATGTTCAGTAACAATAAGAGTAATAATGCAAGGTGCTCAGGGTTCAACCTGGCATTGATAGATTCTTTGCTTTAGGCCACAAATCACTCACTGTTAAAACAGCAAGGCAAGTACTGTACAATTAGGCCAGGCAGCTACAAAAACTTCGAGGACGTGCTCTTGCCTGGGGAGAATCAGCCTCTTTTACTGTCTTCTGTATGTTTGATTTCTAACGTTGGATCAGATGGTCTCTTGTTCGTCTTTGGCTTGACTGTCCCAGAGCTGCATGTGAGGAGAGCTGAGCCTCCTCTCCGTATTAACTGACAGAGCAAGAGAGAGGTGTCAAGGACATGTTGGGAAGAGCCTGTGATCCTCAAGCTGTATTTAGTATGTGTGGCATGTGGTGGATATATTTGTTTGTGTGTGTGTGTGGGAAAGAGAGAGACAGAGACTGTTAATTTGTCGAGTTGGCAGCGTAATGGATACGCACTACAAAGTCATATTGAAATGACCTTAATCAAGCAAATCGTATAGCAGAGCTAAAGCGCTAATAGCTTTTTTCTCAGTTGAAAGAACCTGGCAGAATCTCATTTATGTGTGATGTAGTCCTTCCTAAAGCCATAACGTGACATCTCAATGTGGCTCCCTGTTTTACTGTAATATCCCGCTGCCACTGCGAGAGATTAGCATTATCAGCAGCCACAACAACCCAATTTGTTCTCATTGCCAAGGCAGACGGGGGGAATTAAATGTAATCAGCCAGCTAGCATATTTAACTTAGCTACCCCTGCGAGCTGTCTCATGCAGATCTCAGCGGCATTTTAACTGGAATGGTTATCATCATTATCTTCTCTTAACCATGCACTAAAACCTCATGTGTCTGACAGTTGTAAAAGAGCTCTGTAGCTTCAATGGACTTGTCATTGGAGTCTAATTAATTTAAACAGCAGGCGTTATGGTTGCAATTTTGGAAACAGCAAATACAATAATAATCACAGGCCCAGATACATGGTGGTAAATTATATTGTAATCATATTTTTGGAGATTTGCTGAACACACATGCTGACGGTGCACTACAGCATGCTCAAATGGAGACACAGCTGCTACAACAAAAATGTACACAGCTTTTTGGCTAATACAGGTCAGTCCAGTTAAAACAAGACTGCTGTAGTTTTGTATTTTTCTCATTGTCTACAAAAAACAATTAGACCAAAACCAACAATGTGTTACTCTGTCTTACTTACAAACTTTCTTTCTGTGCCACTCAGCCCCAAACTCATTAGTTTTTACCATAGACTGTATAAAACATGGACGTAATCTCTGTGGCGTCACCCGGTGGCTCCAGCGGTCGCCTCCTTGGCAGTGCCTGATGCCACCTAATACCAGATAATCCAAAAATGGGCGAATAGGTGGAGCGTGGATGGAGCTGAGGCAGGCTGAATGAAGCCTACAGTTTATGCTCTCCACCTGTGACTGCACCCACCTGTCACTCAAAGCAACCATGCCCTTAATTATGCATAACTTTAAGCCTTAATATAATTTAAACTGGTGAGTTATATCAAAATTCACCTCCCCGTACAGTTTTCATGAACGGGAAAATTAGATATAGAGACCAAGCACCAGGCTGTAAACATGTTTATTTCTGCTGTAACGTTGGGCATTTAACATGGGGGTCTATGGGGATTGACTCACTTTTGGAGCCACCCTTGAGGAACTGCAGTGTGTGGCACTACCGCATTAGCTTCATTTTCCCAGAAGTTGCCTCTTGGTTTCTACTGAAGATGTAGACATTTAAAAACAAGTCACACATTTATATTTTCATCTTTTTTAAAAAGGCGGTACTTAACTAAAACAGCTGTAGCACTGTAGTTTGTAGCAAATGTTACTCAAACGCAGGAGTACAGCATTTCATGGGGACTATTTTCAGTGGCGGAGTAATACACCATTGGTGTGCTCGTGAGGATAATGTGATTTGAGAAAGTGTTAGCCTTCTTCCAGACCTTTGAATCGCCGCCCACATCTTTAATTGGTTCATTGGTTTCTAGTTTCACAGGTCTGATGTTCCCACTGACACTAAGCTTTGTAGGTGGATTAAGAAAGTGGATGTTATTATCCTGCATAGTTATAGCCACTTAGCTACATCCATGAAAAACAGCAACAGAAAAAAATGGCCTCATGTGTGATGGATGAGATGGAAGCAGCTGTGGAGGTTGTTGCGAGTGGATTTACAGAAATAACCATTAACGTGGCGTATTTTCAACAAAGCTAACAGACACCAAAACATTGAAAAAGTGATGTAAAGAAATGATGTATTTGTCTGGTTGATATGATAGTATGCCTCATTATGTGTACAGTTTTTGGGGATCTACCAATACGACTACAGATAAAAATGACTGATAGGGATAATAGCAAGTCAAGATACAAAAATATAATATATAATATAATAATAGCCAAGCCTCCGCCAAGACCACGCCCTATCTCGCAATGTTGACGAAAGTGAAAAATGATTTGTGTATCCACCCTGTGATTTGGATTCACTCCAAAATCTGACAGGTCCTTCCTTGGCCCATGCTTCACCCTTCCACCAAGTTTTGTGAAAATCGGGCCAGTAGTTTTTTTGTAATCCTGATGACAAACAAACAAACAAACAAACAAACAAACTGAACTGAAAACATAACCTCCTCGGCAGAGGAAATTAAAAAGAAGCAGACTTGAATCTGCTCTCAAAATATCTGTTAAAATCTGGAATTTGCCAAATCAATCACAACTCTGTGATAACCACTTCATGAAGTTAGTTTATATTTTAAGTAGTAAAACCTGCAATGCTTGTTTTTCTCTCCAGGGAAACAAAGTCAGATCGTTATAGTCTATTGGAGTGGAATTTATTTTCTTAGCCCTCACTACATTCAATATCGACTTTAGTTTCCCGTGTTAGATAAGTTTGCCTACACCAAACAAGATTTAAGGCCATTAATCTATTTATATATGCTGATAACTTTTTGTGTTTGCAGATCAATACTGATGAGACTAGCTACTACAAAGTGAAAATAGCACGTTGGCGTCAGGTATTTTTGTTTCTGCAGAGTCACATGCTTCAAATAGTCTTTATTATGTTTTTTTTCTGCTAATATTGTATGCAGAAGCAGCGTGGCTCAGCACAGTAAAGACAGTCCTGCATAAGCTGCGAGCTCCCTGGGGCATCTGTGTGGAGCTCAACCTGAAGGCTCTCCTCTTCTCTTTCTGCTTCTTTGTTTTGCAAATGGGGGGGAGGGAGTGATAAGATGCTGCAGAGACTCTCAGCCGTTCCAGGGTTCTGCTTGGCTCAGCAGTGGGGTTCAACAGAATCCATTTTTTCTGCATCCGCGCCGTCCTCCTACTCTCCAATTACTGCATCTCTCAGAGCATGCAATGCCTTGATTCAACTGTGGAGTCTGCTACGAGCAAAGCCAGCCCGGCCACTGTTTGATGTGTCACTTCATCAGTGATTTGGAGACCGCGGCAAACAGGCTCCTGAGAATGAAAAAAAAAAAGGTTCATTTCTGTGATGCAACTTCCTGAAATGTGGCCTGATTAGCCAAAGGCATCAGCTCAGAAGACAAGCCTCTCATCAGAAGGTTTTAATGTTTTCAGACTCTTGTTTTAGATTGAAAAGAGACTCTTTTATGTTAACTACACATAAACCAGCCTGTGGCTTGATAGAAAGTGTCACAGCCACTTAGGCTACATCCACACTAAGACATTTTTGTTTTAAAACACATAACACATAGACTGTATATCTAGATGGATGGCTTGACAGCTCCCCACAAGTGAAATCAAATCATCTGGATCATCAGTATAGGTCATATGTTTAATCAGTTTAGTTTAGTTTTATATGATGCTATAAAAATTAGGTGAAACGTCATGATTGACAGCTTGGTCGGGCGGATGGGCGGGGCTTCAATACCGCCCGAGCGCTACTGTGCAGACTCTGGTTGCAAAATTACCACATGGTGGCGCCCGTATCCGGGATATTTTGGCCTCACTTTTGTACACTGGTAGGAAGTGGAAGCGTGTCGTCCATCTTTACATCCAGTCGATGTTTTACACCTATTGTCCACTCTACTTTGGCGTTTCTGAGCCCCTAAAACGGAGAAGTTTAACACTGCTGACACCGAGACTTTAACAAACGATGTCGCAGACACCCACATTAGTCAGCCTACATACCTTTTGTGATTTCATCCTTGTGTGGGTACTGATGCTATGGCTCCCTCCAGCGATGGATAATGCTCCCGGTGCCACTCTAATATGTCACCATATTTGCTTTGCAATGACTCCCAATCTATTTTTTCCGCCGCTGTGACCGCCACATTACTTTCAGGAACAGTTCCACCTCATCGTCAGTCCAAGCAAAAAAATCTCTGGTCTTATTATACACCCATGCAACAGAATAGACGATCTGCTTCCTGCCCATTGTACGTGAATGGTCACGTGATATGCGTTTTCAGGCGTGTTTAAAATAGAGATTATTTCTCATACGGTGCTAAAATGCTTGTGTGGAATGAAGATAGTTTTCATTTTAAAATGAAGTGTATGTAGCCATCATCTGCATTCTTAGGCAAGAGCCAAACCCTCCAGTCAGCCTGATTATTTCTGCATTTCAGTGCAAATGTCTCAGATGGATGCACGCTTGACAGTTGGCTACTCCGTGGCTCGGGCAGAGAGACGTGCCCTTCAGTGTGCAGAGATGTCTGCAGAATGTGCTCCGTACTGTACTGCATTGCAGGCAGGCATCTTACCTTGTGCAACAACATGTGTCCTTCGCCTGCAGGCCCCCGAGCACTCCCGCTCAGATGATCAATTTGATCCATCTCTGTGTTGCTTGGCTGCGACTTAATCCCATAATGCTCCCGTATTTCATTGCAATCGAGACACCCCCATTTCTCTCTGTGGGGTTCTTATTTTTTCTTTAGAGTGTGATGAAAAATGTCATGCTTCTGTCATACACGCGGCATGTAATAACAGTCTGTAATGCGATCGTTGATCGTGTCAACGTCTGTCAGAGCGAATATGGTGCAGAAATCTTAGAACTGTCATGGTTCAGTAAGAGTAAACTGAGAAGTTAGAGGCGTAGGAACCACATGAGTTGGTATGTAGAAACAAAGGAGATGTGAAAATATGTCCTTACAGCTGTTTCTGTGTGATTTCTGCCTCATGTTAAAGTGAAAATTCAATGTTTTGCCTCTCTAAAGCCAGTGGGTTCAGTCCGAAAGACACACAGCGTCATTTTGGAACACTCTAATGCATTTCTAAGTGGTTCAATCTGTGGTGGGTCTGTACCATTAGTGTCTCTCCCATTTCTTCGCCGTTTTCAAAGACGGCGGGGTACAAACAGAGCGAGACATTACCTTCACCACTCAGACCCCAGCATGCTGAATCGGGGCGCCATAATGACACGGCAAAGGCGAGATGCACTCCCGCTGCTCCCTGGTAACTACAGAGACACGGAGGGTGGAATGTAGATTCACGACAGCCTCCGCCTGTGTGCCCTTTAGCAGCGATTTATAGTAGGCAGGCAGACGTAGCTAATTCGACTACATTAATCAGGCAAAGCACATTACTGTGCAAATGACCGGCCGGGGGAATGATGAGCTCACAATGTCCTGCCAGTCAGAGAGGCAGACACACCTCAGTGATCTGATAGGATGACACGGCCCGGGCTCCAGAGCGGAGCAATCAGCTGAGGAAAGCCTCTCGCAGGTCTCCGTTCATTACAGACGTGACCCAGATCACCAGTCCATCCATCAGCCTGTGTTTATCCAGTCGCTGCCGGAGTAAATGACTTCATGAAGCTAGATAAATGACAACTGGAGGAAATGCAAAATGTCCAGATCATAATTTAACCTCTAACTTATATCCCGCTGCTTAAGTGATGTCTTCACTGCAAATATTGTCCTCAGAATATCAATAAGGAGGATTGCAGAGGATGAAGCCTGCAGTTATTGCCCAGTGAGAGAGAGAGGGATTTCATCTGTAAAGCAAAGCTTCTGAACTGAAAGTCTTGAAATGTGTGTGTGAGGAAGAATTCAGCAATCTGGGTTTTTG
>JAOVVB010263999.1:0-18811 GCA_028570985.1 Heterobranchus longifilis | reverse complement strand
AAGAAAGCTCCAAAGACAGGAGGCGTGAATAACTCCAAAATATAAATAATAAATAATATTACAGTAGGAATATGTAGCCAGTACGTTCTGTATGATGACAAACATCTCAACAAAGGGATTTGTGGAACTTTTGCTCACAGAAGGGATGTTTTTGTGTTGATCCCGGTCTAAAGATAGTGACTCACATGGCAAACACAAGACATGGCAAGCCCGAGCACTAAACCTGAAAACTGCGTGGCTCCTGAAATTGGTAGCCGAGACAATTAGAGTGGAAGGGTCCGCACCGGGGTGCTGGCCGGAGGCCGATCAGGCCGCGTGATTTCAGCCTGAAAGGTAGCAGCGATGATGGAGGGTCATGGACAAAGGCTCCACTCACCAGTGCTCTTTTGCTTTACGCCTCAAACTCACGCGCACTGCCCTCCGATTGCTTATTGAATTACATCTAATCAGTCAATTAAAGTCACATGGAGGAGCAGCATACGTTGTCCCGGCCGAGCCGCTGGATAAACGGCCGCTGTGTTGTCGCTCGTGGGAAGTTTCAAAACAAGATGTCTGAAATGTTAGCACCATGACAAACGTCTCAATCTCTGGCAGCAATCGGTTTTGTTTGACGACATCTTGGGAAAGCACCACCATGAATCAAGATCAAACAGGCATCTTTCTGTAACTACGTCCCTTATGTACAAACAGCTCACAGTATGAATTCACATGATTACATGGTTGTGGATTTCTTTCCAGAAACACCTTTAGTCGGCAGTTATTCAAATGCATGTTTAGAATTGAATAGATTTTGCAATTAATGTCCACAAGATTATCCTGCGAGAGACGAGAGTTGAGGAGTGAGCTCGCCGGGTTGCCAGTCAGCATCTCAGTACGACAGTGGTTTGCAGAAGAACAAATCTTTTTTAAATGTTAATGTGTGTGTCTGCCCCGAGCAAGTGATCACCAACATTTAATAACTGAGGGATGTAAAAGTATAATCTGCTGCTAATTAATCATGTTTATGAATCTATGCATCCCTCCTACGTTTTGTCAACTGTACAGGCCGATGCAATATGAAATCGAACATTTTTAGCACTTTTTTGAATCCATTCCTAAAATAGTTGTATCTCTTCTGCAGGTAGCAGGTGTCCTACCAGGATCTGTAGAGGTACATGTGTGATGAGAGCTTATCTCTTCATGATTCAAGAGATTTATTTGTCACACATACATCAAAGTATGTTAGTGAAATGTAGGCAGTGCACAATGCAAGACATTATAAGTTCAATTAAAAAAAAACAGATAAATATAGTAAACATAAGATAGTAAACATGGTTAAAAGTTAAAAGTGGAAGTAAGAATTAAAAAGGAAACAGTGCAGAGGGTTAGGGCTACCGTTAGTGATTATTATCAGATAATCTGATGGTTATTTTCCCGATTAATCATTTGGTCTGTAACATGTGAAAATTAATGATTGAATACATTTGTCATATAATGGTCCATCATCTGGGATTACATGACACATAATAATACAACATAAAAAACAGCTTTTATACAGAAAAACAATGTAAAAGTTACTCACACAAATGGCCATAACAGTTTCTCATAGTGCCAGATGTTTGTTTGTCTAATCAACAGTCCCAAAACATTCATATTACTAAAGCAAGAAAAAGCAGCAGATCTTCATATTTAAGATGGAACCAGTGAATTTTGGTACTTTTGCTTGAAAAATGACTTACACAACTAATTGATCCTCAAATTAGTTTCTGTCAACGCATTCTCATAAACTGTTTGTATAATATCATACGAAAACTATTGCATTCGTATAACATATATGAACAATGACATGTCTTCCAATTTAAAGACATGGCCCGGTCATGTGATACACACGTCATGAAAGTTGCGATTAACATTGCGAAAAAGGGAATAATTCAGTAGGTTTAGACAACAACAACAACAACACGTTGTTAGGTTTAGGCAACAAAGGCTTAGATCAACTAATTGATTAATAGACTACTTATTTAAACTGTAATTTACATTAATAAATGCAATTTTGGGGCTTTTATTGCATAATCAATAATCATAAAACATTCTGAAGTTTGTGATATTACTTTTCCTGTTGGATTGCCAGCAGGATGTGGTAGAACTCTGCATCTGTATTTATCATGAGAATCAAACAAAAACACGTTAATCATACGGTGTTACATTTTCAAACGTTGATATTGCAACAAAGTAAATTACGCAATACTTGGGAGAAAGGGGTCATTTGTTGGCAGAGCTCCCTGTGTATGTCTAAGGCCTTATGCAGGGTCACGTCCAAGGTTTTCTCAATCTACACAAGTTCCATGTGGAGATGTAGTGTGGCTGCAGCCGGCCGGGTGTTGAGAGGCAGCAGTGAGTGAGGAGGAAATGGGGTCTGGCATGTTGACTCAGGAGTAAATCCCCCCGGACTTCTCAAAAGGCTGCTATTAGAGTTTAATCACCCTGCGATCCTGGACACACTCTGAAGCTGAGAGGGATGACTGATGAGCACGCAGCGTACAAAACTGGAAGCATCAACTCATCCAGAAGCTGCAATCAACGCTTTGGACGGATGAGTGCAATCCAACGATGAGGAAACAGAATAAGCTTTGAGAAAAAAGTAATATTACACTCTTCTCTGCACATTTCACGCTTCTTATTTTGTTAAAAAAAACAAAAACTGGCTCTCGTCTGCTTTGGAACAATTGTTTAGTGAAGCCATTAGATTATCCTAAATGATACTTGAATGGCTTGTTCAAGTTATTCTTCCTCCTTTTTTTATTACCTCAAATTTCTCAAGGTCTTCGCGACAGTGTTCTCAATTTCTCAACAAGCCAGGCCCTTAGGTTTCATTATGCACAGCTTATTTTTAGACAAAGGGCCCATTCTGTTGTCTGCAAAAGCAAAAAAGGCAGAGCACCAGTGAATTGTTTCAAGGAAATTTGCATAATGCTTAGTGACTGAGTCTCTATTTTGAGCAGAATTTTTTCCAGACATGGCTACCAGAGAAAAGAGAAAAGAACAAGTGTGGAGAGAAATGGACTATCAAAGGAAGGAACTGAGCTTTCATGTTAGGACACTTTGATTGTGTTACAGATTGGTTCCAGGTGAAGCAACTCTGAAAGAGAGGAAATCCAAAGGAAGAGAGAAACTCTTAACTAAGGATGGCATTGCCAGGATTTAGGCATTAAGGGAAGATTTACAACAGCAGGTGTAGAGAATCGATGAGGCTCAAATATTTTATATTGTGGTGTGGGTGGCAGCTCCCTGTGGTGCTTCAACTGTATTTTACAGACAAAAAGCCGGTTGTGGACAGTCACCAAGAGACTGTCTTCCGCCGAAAACTCCCCCAAAGGTCGTTTGTACAAGCAGCAATTACGACCCATATGAGAGCCCTTGGCATGGGCCCCGAATAGGCGGCCACTTAGAGCGCCACCATGTGGAGGCGGAGCCACGCCACCAAGAAAGAAAAATTAAGAAAACAAATTGAGATATTAATGAACTTTTAAAAAAAATATACAATTATGGACACCTCCCCTGATATATTTTCATGTTTTAAGAAAAATATGTTCACACACACACACACTAGGGCTACCCGATAGGAAAATATGCGATATTTGATAACGTTGTTGAATATTGCGATAACGATATTACTTGCGATAAACAGTCATATCAGTTCTGCTTTTCTGCTGCTTTCAGCATTCTGCTAAAATACAACAAATTGCTTGTTAAATTTAAAAAAAAACTGAAATGAAGTTATTTCTGACATATTATTGAATAAATTGAACTTTGAACTGAACAAAAAAAAAGAGAAAAAGTGATAGTTTTAACATTTTAAAGAGCATTTTTCTACCGATACTCTTTCATGATGTGTTTATTGCAAAAGTTGATTGCGATGACGATTAAAAAGAAAAAACTATATATTGTGCAGCCCTAACACACACACGCAGGACTTTTACTTGGATCATTTTTTCTTCTTCCATCACTGACAAAAGCCGTACAAAGCCTGTAAATGTGTAATTTAAAATCCCTGCCCAGTTTTTTCGTGATCTGTGGTCCAGCGTCCTGCCAGTGTGCCTGCCTGCGCTGGCTCTCTGCAGTGATTGGAAGCAGGCATTGCGTGGGAAGTCCAATTAGAGACGGAAATTGCACTGAGCCCGACGCTGTGTAGCCACAAGTTTGCCGCATGGTCACTTACCTGCACATCTGCACTGATTTTTTAAAAGCAGTAGCCACCTTTTTCCACCACCTTAATTGGAGTTTCCATCACTGATTGCTTGAAAGAGAAACACACCACGCCACGGTCTGCTTCCTGGTAACGGTCTGGCTTTTCACTGATGTCTGATGAGAAGGAGGTGGGAGTCGGGTTTAGATTTATACCAGGAAGACTTTTGTTTTATGCCGATCTAAATAAAGCAGGTCTAAACTTATGAGGTCCCCATGATGTGTGGTGCAAGAGGTCACCTACTGTCACCAGAATAAAATATGAAATGCACCATAGTGTTGCGTTTTAATGAGAAAATGGAGATTGTTGGCTGAATGAAAAGAAACCACAGGAATCAATCACTGAATTGTTAACTGAAATAGCTTACGCATTCACATGTAAAAGAGAATAAATCACAAACATGTAAGATTCTCACTTATGAAAATCATTTTTCCGCTTTATTGGACAGGTTTACTTTTTATAACGAGCCGCTCTCTCTGCTCGCCGCACCGACAAAGTTCACCTTTGACCTGTAGCACCGAATCCGCTCGCTGACGGTCGTATTGAAACCTCAAGAATGTTTTCATGTGTCATGTTGGTTCATTTTCTTCGCTATTCATCCATGAAAGTACAACAAGTCAGTGGTTTTGGAGTTATAAAACACATAATACCCATGATTGCAGTTTCTAATCCATACTATGTGGTTTTGGCATGCAGCTACATTTATTATTCTGTAATATTGCTGCTCGCCTGTGTCAGTCAGTGTAAGAGAGAAAAAAAAAAATGCTTCACCTAACACCCCACCCATCCCATAAGGGCAGCATGTTTGATGCAGGTCTTGGGACAGAGAAGCCAGGAACACTGCTCAACATATGGGGATCATTTTAGGGAGGAAAAATGACTTATGGCCAAAGAAACATGTAAAAAACATACGGTCGATTGGATCAAAACAGATTTACTACACTTGCATCACATAGTTTTGCAGATCTAAAGAATTTCAGCGATGATAAATGCAATAGTGTGTCAGTGTATGCATGTGTTCAGACAAGTCGTTTCGACAGTGGTAGAATGTAACTAAGTACATTTACTCGAGTACTGTATTTAAAGGGACGTCTCGCAAAGTTTGCAACTCAATCACCAGAATAAATGTTTATTTTGCATTGTACGTTTCTGCAAACCACGGATATGTTTCATATGTAACAAATGTAATTCAACGTGAGCTCATGATAAAGCGTATAAATAGCACTTTTTTTCTTTCTTTTTTTCCGAATCTTTATTGACAGTCGCTTTTATGCGCCAAACTATGATGCTTCATACGGTCGCAGTTTTGTGAATTCAATCAAAACTTAAGTTTAGGCAACAAAATAGGTGGGTACGTTTACTGTAAAAATCATGTAACTTAATCAACGTAAATAACAAAAATCAAATGTTATTGTCTCGAACTTTCAAACAGTGGTGTCCTGCTGTCTGCTGCCTCTCGCCCAGGTTTCACACCATCCCCTCCTCCTGATGAGAAACTCAGATATACATGTGAACTACATCACTTTTGAAATGTAGATATGATACGTATAAAACGTACAAATGTAACATATCCGTGGGTTTGCAGAAACGTACAATGCCAACATTTTATTCTGGCGACTGGGCTGGGAATTTGCTTATTTGCTTTCTTACCAAGAGTTAGATTGATAGCAATCTCTTGTTTTTACTGTGAATGTGGAGCTACACCCAACAGCCAGTTAGCTTAGCTTAGCTTAGCTCTGTCCAAAATCTGCTTATCAGTGCCTACTATGAAGGATTTTAAGGCCGTGCAACCAGTAGATATGGAGCAGACGAGCTGTTTCCCTCTGTTTTCAGTCTTTGTGCTAAACTAATCTAAGCGGCTGCTAGTGGTGTTCTCATATTTACAGAGTGGTATCAATCTTCTGGTATCTATCTAACTCTCAGTTAGTTTGGCTTACTATGTGAACAGTGCCGGGATAAAGCCTTGCTTGAACAGGAAGTCCCTCCCCCCTTCGTGTTCTTGTTCTCAAAGTCCCTCCGCTGCAGCGGGGCGTAGCGCCACCGGAGATGATTGTGATTGGTTTAAAGAAATACAAACAGCCCGGGGAGTTTTTTCCCCGAGTGAAAGTGCACTGAATCCAGACCTTCCTCCACAGCACTGTGGAGGAAGGTCTGGCTACGCAAGACTGACTCTCAGTAAGAGTGCGACTAAGATTACTTACCAAAATGTGTTACAATTCCTTTGTGTACACGTTTGAGGTACTTTTCTGGAATATTCTCATTTTAAGCCATTTTAAACGTCCACTCCACTACAGTTGAGGAAGAAATATACTTTTCACTACACTACATCTAACATACATAGTCACTAGTTACTTTACAAATTCAGATTTTACATACAAAATGTGCTCATTTTATAAAGCATGATGTATCGACACTGATTAGTTCCACCTTGACCAACTACAGAAGTAAAATGCTATTTCTAATTCAATGCATCAGTAAATCAATAATATAATATATAATAGATTGACACAGGGACAATTTTTCTGCATCAACTACTTTTATTTTTCATACTTTAAGTATCTTTTTTCTGATTATACTTATGTACTTTAACTTAAGTGCCATTTTGAATGCAGGACTGTTACTTACTTATTTTTTACAGTGCTACTTTTGATGTAGTAGTCCCCCTGCCTCTCTGTTTAACATAAAAGCCTGCAGGCATCCAGGCCCAAGCAGTAAACATCCTAATAATCACAGAATCCATCACATCACACATCTATACACAAGGCTGATGGGAGAAAATAGGTGGGAGAGATTGTGTGAGGTAGGAAGAGAGAAAATATAAGGTGGCAGAAAAGTTGAGGTGGAGGCAGTTCTGGTTTGGGAGTTTTTACGGGGCCCCAGAGGTCTACTATACCTAATAAATCCTCAGCACATATTTAATCCAGTCAGAGGACAAGCCCGGCGAGAGCTAAAGGATGCACGCTTATTACTCACCTATCCACCTCTGAATATGCTGCTGTTATTCCCCCCTCCCCCCCAAAAAAAAGAAAATCTCTACTCCCACAGCCTGTCCTCCATGCAGACTGCAGGCGCTACAGGCTATCACAGAATCGGAGCAGGAATGTGACTCTTGACAGACACATCTCTCAGGACCACAGACTGAATATGTTCCCAATTAGCTCCATCTGATAAAGTGTGAGTGCAAGTGAAACCCAAGGCGGGCATGATCAATAGCACTTGACTCATTTTGTCAGATGGGTTTGACATTGACAGGCCGCGCTGTGATTAATCACCGTGGTGCTGCAGATAATTGTCCAACCACATCTTCCTTTTGTAGGTGTCGTTGAACTCTCACTGTCAATGTCTGTAGTGCTTTGAATATGGCTCGTCACGTTCAGTTCACTTCTAATTAATCTTTTCTTCAACTGGCATCCGTATATACGAAAACCAGCTGTCACTTATTTTACACGCACACACAGGGTTCAGCAATAATAGTAACGGGATTACGTATTTAAAATACAAAATATGACTCTATTCCGTTGCAGTACAGTTTGAATCGGTGGTGTTCTGAATACAGTTTAAAAATAGATTGCTTTTGTACCAAACTTCGATATTTTTATGGCACCGACCGAATTGCTTCAATAAATGTCTCGTCATTCAATACCAAATTTCAATACCTAAGGAGTAAACTTCATCAGCGTCAGAGAGCCAATGAGCATGCAGCATGCTTGTACCAAGATCTAATAATGCTGCTGATTGGCTGCATGCAGGAAAAACACTACGCTATGCACAGAGACGTGGCTCGTGTGTGTGGTGTTGTATTTTGAGAGGCCTGACAACAGTGTGCATCGGTGTAAAGGAGCTGAAAAATAGCGATTTGTAGAGTAATGTGTAATGTTGAAATTTCTTTCAGTTAAAATTGATTTTATAATATTGGTATAGGAAAAAGTATCGTTCAAGAACTGGTATCGAAGTCAAGGTATCAGTACTGGTATCATTATCAAACATTTTTGAATAATACCCATCCCTATCTGCCAAGGAGGTTATGTTTGCGTTTTGTTTTTTTGTGTTTTGTCAGCAAGACCCACTAAACCCACTAAATTTTGGAGCACATCCAAATCACGGGGCTGATGCACTAATTATTATTTTTTGCTTTCGTTAACATTGCGAGATAGGGCATGGCCTTGGCGGACGTCTGTGCTCTCCGAGTGCCCTTCTAGTTTGTTTTTGCTTTATTTGCTCTAAAATTCATATGTGGCACGCATTTCTCATAAGTGCAACAATTTGTGCACGCAGTGCACCTGACACATGACAATATGAGAGGAGACACTGCCAGGACTCTGTCAGGAATGAGTTTCTGGAAATATAAGACCCAGACATATGAGCTCAGCAAGATGATTTTGAAGTATTTAGAATATATTACAGTAAAATGAGCAGTGTTGGGAGGGTTACTTTTAAAACATATTCCACTACAGATTACTGAATACATGCCCTAAAATGTAATTTGTATTCCATTAGATTACTCTAATTAAGTAACGTATTCTAAATACTTTGAATTACTTTTGGAATACTTAAGAATCGTCTCTATATTTCCAAAACCACATTCCTAACAGTGTCCTAGCTGTGTGTCTCCTCTGCCACTGACTTTTTCCTTCTCTCACAAATTGTTGCACATTTTTAAAAATGTGTTTATGGGAAATACATGCCTCATATGAATTTTGGAGCAAATAAAACAAAACAAACAAACTGACCCAAAAAGATAACCTCCTTAGCCGAGATAATAAAGTAATCCCTTCAAGTAATCTATTTTTAAAGACAGTAATTTAAACTGTACTGTAACGGAGTACAGTTACTATTTTGTATTTTTAATACATAATCGCATTACTTGTATTCCATTACTCCCCAATCCTGCTAATGAAACATGTTACAAATTACATTTTAGGCCATGTATTCAGTAATCTGTAGTGGAATACATTTTAAAAGTAACCCTCCCAACACTGCACACACATGCAGCCTTTTTTTCCTTCTGCATTTCCCTATAGACCATGTACCTGGACCAGAATCGCCATCTGCTGTCCACACTGCACACTGCAGCAGAGCGAGGTCGACGTGTGACGCTTGTTTCAGTGGGGTGAGCTGTTTGATAAAAACAAGCTGCGAGCCGTTGCGGTTTCATCCTCAGAAAGTCTCCTTGGTTTCCATGCCCACAGCTGGATGTTTTTAGGGTTTACCCGTACGGGACTGCTGTGACATGGGCACTGGGAGATGAAACAGGCCTCCCTCTGCACACAAACACAGCACTACACTCCCGGCCTTGTGTACAGCTGCTGGGGATGACACAAGAGGCACAGGGCTTTATTGAGTCCTGCTGAGGCTGCTGTGCAAGTCAGGGTAGTGCTCTGGCAAAGCTCAGCCTGCAGGGTAACGGAGGAGAGCGGGCCGATGGAACGCAGGCTGCTTGGCTGATGCTGCGGGTCTCTGTAGGCCGGTGTGTGTTGTGTGCGTGTGTGCGCGCGTGCATGTGTGCATGTGTGAATGTCGTGAGATGAGACCCCCCTCAGCTCCAGTCTCATTAACTCGGTGAACTCTTTTTTAGAAAAGGAGCCGCAGATAAAGAGTACAACACCCTCCTTTTAACCCTCAAGTTCCGTTTGGGGCTCCCGGCTTTCCTTGACGGCTCAAAAAACACACTTAACGTTGTTACTTAATAACTTTTCCTAATCGTATGAGAGTGGCTTATAAACAGGATTTTGTACTGATGACAGGTTTCAGAAGTCAGCTACAGAAACAGGCTGGCCTCATTCCCTGTTCGTAGCAATGACTACGAAAAGTAATGCACTGGAATTTGTACACGTATAATTGTGAGGAATCACTCAGGACTTTCACCCAGGAGATCAGAGTTCAAGGCCCTGTGTATCACGCAACCGTCACATGTATTTCAAATGGTAATAGGAAGTAGGGATTTTAATGCCAATCCCCATGGTTTTTTATCTAACCTTAACAAGTCGTTTTGTAGCCGAAATTTACCGAATTAGTCTCATTTCACAACGTTAATCGCGACGTGGTTATCACACGACCGAGACATATTTAAACTGGAAGTAGGGATTTTAATGCCAATCCCCAAGTATTTTTGTAGCCTAAACCCACCAAATTATTCCTCTTTCACAACGTTATTTGTGGCGTTAATGACGTGACGATCACGTGACCGGGACATGTATTTAAACCGGAAGACATGTTTGTGTATGAACTGCTGTGCAATACTTTTCGTATGATATTATACGAATGCTTTATGAGAATGTGTTGACAGAAAATGGTGCTTTACTTCTGTTTGAGGTCCATACGGAAGCCCTGAGAGGCAAGTGAGAAAAAACGATTCTGGTGATCCATTTTCTAAGGCTACACCCACATATGTTTTTGTTTTAAAACGCATATCTTTTGCTACGTTTATGCCTCGTGTACACACTACTCCGGCGTTTCTGAGCCCCTAAAGCGGAGACGTTTGGAAACACTGCTCTGCCCGTGTTAGTTTGGAAACTCCGGGGTTGTGTTGTAGTGTAAACAGGAGAATATGCAGAACTTTGGAAACGATGACAGAGACACCCGCGTCAGTCAGTCTTATACGCTAAATAAGTCTATGTAGATAGAGGGCACCGTCGCTGCATCCGGGGCTTTGTGCCGCCCAAGACGATTGTGATTGGTTTAAAGAAATACAAACAAGCGGCGAGTTTTTTCCCCAATCCCAGAATGAAAACTGTGTAGCCAGACTATACTCCTGCGCTGACACATATCTGAAGGGGGAAAAAAAATGATAGGTTTTGCAATTATGCAACTTTACGCACAGCTTTGAGGTTTATGATGCCCCAAACAATGAGGCAGTAAAGCCAATGTCAAGTTTAACAGTCAGATGTCACCAGCGTTGTCATCGTTTTAGACTACTGAGCTCTTCCAGTAATATCCGTTTATATAGCCTATAGTTGCTATGTGATTTATCCACGCATATCTTAAGCCGGGTGTTCAATATGGAGCTGATTTGTTGTTGAGACCACCATGTAGTAGTTTTTTCTTTACAGCCATTCCTCAAGCATTGCTTAATGCCACACTCTGCAGACCTCCAAATAAGCAAAGGCCCAGTATGCCTCTGTGTGCCTATACAGTACATTCCCATCTCTATTGTGGGAAAACTCGTTACTTTCACCATAAGTATCTCTTTCAGCAAAAGCGTCATCTCAGCCTGGGTGGGTTTTTATGTGTTCCTTCACTCCTCCCTCCTCTATGAATAAACTGCCAGGCCACGCTAAAGACACCATCCTGGAGCTTCTGTGCTCTTTCTTTTTTTTTTCCCTCTGTCCTTTGTCTTTGTTTGCAAATTGTTTCCCGATCACATTTTTCACCCACTTTTTAACGTCAGCTAAGGCTGCTTCTCTCAGCCGCTAATACAGTGTGGTCAGACGCCTTTCGTTCCCAACCTCACACGCAAGAGTAATTCATGGATTCAATTATTGATGTTATGGCTGTAAAGATAACTGGGGATGGCAGGAGGTTGTGGGATGGCACTGGAGGAGCACGCCTTGTGGGCAGTTCAGAGTTGACAGCTGGCAGACATGAAGAAGAGAGCAGAAACAGTGTGAGGGACACCAGCTTTGAAGACACAGACAGTGAACGTTAGAGGCCAAAACATCATGACTTCATTAACATCAGTTTCTTCTGTTTCTCTCTCTCTCTCTAGGATTCATTCTGTTCTGTTTATTATGAGGAAAAAGCTGTATCTCATAATAGATCTGCAGTGATTAACAGTATAATATTCAGCAGGTCTCCATCACCTCGCCAGAATAACCCTGATAACTGACTCAACTGTTATTCATTGGATGGTCGAAGTTTATAAATCTTTTAGTGCCCTCTTGTGGCTTAAACTGGTACAAAGAATAGAGCTTCACCATAAGCATCTACTGCAGGGATACTCGTTTTGCCCAGGGGCCACTTTTGCAAAATGACAGGAGGCTAGGGGCCAGTTAATAAACATCAATAATATGCAAATAAAATGAAAAATCATTAAAATGCCCATAACTCATGTTTCTTTGATTTTTTAAATTATTAAATTAAATTAAATTATCAACTAAATTAACTTGGCAAAAGGATTGACACTATGACGGATAAATCAGATATTTTACTATTGTTATTATTTAATAGCATAAATAACATTTTAGTTGTAAATACTTTGGTTACATTTGAAACATCCTTTAAAAGTCTTAAAAGGCATTGAATTCATGAATCTAAAAATAAGGCCTTAATCTGTATTAAAATGTCTTGAATCAATTTTTCAAAAGTCTTAAAAATGTGAAGACATGGAAAGTAGAATTTTATTAATCTTTTTTTTTTTTCGGATGTTGCATTGTAAAATCCCGAAATTATTGGTAACATCTATTTATTATTTTTATATAATTTACCGAATGCCTCTCGCATTAACATCACATGGATCTGGACAGCAGAACCAACAACACTCAAATTTTGTTTCCGGTCGGGGCGCTCAGAGCAGAGGATCTCTGAACAACATTCGGGTGTATGCCTACAATTTTGGTGTAAAATTGGTCTTAAATTTAATTCAGAGTGGCATTACAAAAGTTGTGGAAATCTTACTTGCCTTAAGCTATAGGAACCCTGGGAAAAACTTTATACAATGTTAAACATCATGCAATCACTCAAATGTCTGTCTTTTTAGCAGTGCATTGTGGGAGATCACTGTCCCTCAACGGCACACTCAAAAGTCAGGCTTGTATACTTGTATACTATACGTAGTATATGCACAGCTTGTGTGGCTGATGATTCTTTGTAACTCGCAGGAAAACACACACGCCAAAGATTTCCAATGTTTCTCTAAATCGTAATTTATTCAATAGTAAATATCCAAAAAGTCGAGGGTGCATGTTCAGAGAGGTGTAACAAAAGACTCACTGTTAACAGCTTCAAAGTCAGTAAAATTAGTATTGCATGAGATCCCTCGATCACTAGAGGGCGCCACCAGTTCAACCTGGCAATACAGTACAATCATTCTGATCACTTTTCAATATGGACTTTGTATTCCATTTATAACACCAAAATCTGGTAACGCTTCATTTTACAGGTCTGTAATTTTCTAATACATTCTCACTAATTTCCTCGGGAAGTTTCCTGGAGAGAAATACAAAACTATTCATATAGAAAATACTGTTTGTGCAGCAGGATCGTTGAAAATTAAGCTTCCAATAATTAATGAATATTTACTTGGATTTTAAATGGAGCAAATGGAGATGAAGATTCTATTTTCCCTATCATTATTACCAAATCACACAGCTCTTTCCAGGAAATTACGATCCATAAAATAAATTCTCATTGAACACTTCAGACCAGACTGAGGTAATGAAACAGTGTTTGACTACAAGAAACCTGTCAAAGATTTAGTTTTTGTTCATTGCTAAAATTCCAGTGTATATAACAAATAAGTATTTGCAGTATTTAAGCATTTTTTGCATTCAAGGATGAAGCCTTAATTGAAAAGCTTTCTGTTATTGCTGGTGCAGTCTTCATTAGTCTCCAGCAGGAGAAATGCAGAGATGTAGCCTCTCTTTTTGTGTTAAAATGATTCCATATGACTGTCAGATGCATGATAACGCCTGCACAGGCTGTAAAAAGTCTATCAATGGTCCGTTCCCTTTAAAGCCAGTGGGAAAAGTCCTTCGTGTCGAGGGAGGGATTCTGCTAAACCATGTTGTTGTTGAGTTTGGTCCACTCAAAGATGTCCTGCTCGCACACAATGTCTGAGTTGATGAGCAGGTAGCGGTCACCCACGCAGAAGTGCTTCTGGCAGGCGGCGCACTTGAAGCACTCCAGATGGTAAACCTTGTCCCGCACTCGCATCGTCATCTCAAATGCTCGAATCCTCTTCTCACAGGAAGCGCAGAGACCGTCCTGACCGAAAAGCCTGAGTGGATGAGAAGACATCAACACAATAATATAAGGAGACGGAAAACATGAAACGTTAAGGAACCCCTTAAGTCTCCATTTAACAACTGTGGATCTTTTGTGAGTGAGTATACATACTACAACATTATTACATGTTTAAACTTTATTTTTCTCACACTGTCTGTCTGAATTTACCTGTATTCACTCTCTGTCTGAAACGCTCCATTTTAGCGCCTGTCTTTTTAAGCCCCCCTCCCAAAAAAGCCCAGTCTGCTCTGATTGGTCAGTGTTTCCGGGTCTTCCCGATACAGAAAACCCGTTCCGCTCTCAGCGTCTCTGCACCGTCACTGCAGCCGGGGAATGACTGTAAGAGCACTGTAGCGACACTTTCTACCCATATATAGTTGTGACATCACAACTTCACAGAAGTCCTGGCGGCTCGTTTAAGGGCAGTTTCTGAATATGGCTGTGTGCATTTCTCTGTGCGTTGAGCGTTTTGATACTTTCACAATATTTATACAGCACCTAGACCTGCTTTATAATAAAAGACAAGGAAATCTCACTTTTTACAAAATGGGACTAAGTTAACACATTCTTATAAACCGTTTGTATAATATCATATGAGAAGTATTGCACAGCAGTTCGTATAATCTATATGGACATGTCTTACAGTTTAAATACATGGCCCATTAACGTTGCAATTAACGTTGTGAAATTCGGTAGATTTAGGGTAAGAAAATACTTTTTTTAGGCAACAAAACAACTTGTTATGGTTAGTAAAAAAACACAGGGATTGGCATTAAAATCCCTACTTCCTACTCGCAGTTTAAATACGTGTGCCGGTTGCGTGATACACACAGACTTGAACTCCGGTCTCCTGGGTGAAAGTTCTCCGTGTGTTTCAGCCACCCGCCCACACAGAGTGTGTCTTTGTGTCTTTTAAACCTGGGCCACATGTCTCAAAATGACGTGCTATATGTACGAATCACAGTGCATTTCTTTTCGTAGTCATTTCTCCGAACAGGGAAACAGACCAGTGCATGTTCAACAATGCAACCATGTGGCTCATTAATGTGTTTTTAATATTTTTCGACAACAATGGAGGTCTATGGCACAGAGGATTACGATATATCAGACTTTGGCTACGTAGTTAGACATCTGCTTGTTGGTCTTTTCATTGGATTTGATGACAATAAGAACAAAGCTGCTAACTAACAGACTGCTTGATTAAATCCTCATGTTACGACATTACACCATCGGACCAACCTGAGGTAGTCTCTCCGACATAATTTTCTTCCCAGCTTGTAGTAGAGCCGGCGGCCCACCTCCCCGAGTCGACAGCCACACAGGTCGCAGCTCAGGCAGTCCTCATGCCAGTACTGCTCGATGGCCTTTAGGAAGAATCTGTCGCCGATGCTCTGCTGACACCCACCGCACGTCAGCAGAGACGGCGGCATCTGGAGGACCTCATCCACCGGCTCCCTGGACGAGAAAGAAAACTGATTAGAAAATCAAATATTCTAGGGATACACCAAATGATTTTAGCTGCGACCAGCAGCTCTAGCTCTGGTCGGTCGGTCAGTCGGTCCACAAACACTCCCCACCCTTTGGCGGCCGCCGGCCACAGATTTCGCCTTAAGAGGCTGACACTTGGCATGGATGTCGTGTGTGTGGGTGTGTGTTTGTGTGTGTTTGTGTTCATGTGCATATGTGTTCCCACCCGTCAGCAGCCCTGGTCACAGCTTTTACGAATTTGTGCTTGTTTTCTCAATTACTACAATAGAATATGATTGAAAAACGTTAATTTGTTCAGGTTATGAGATAGGGCTGGGCGAAATGGCTAATATATATATATATATATATATATCACATTATAGCATGTTTTCTGGTCATTCAATATATAAATAGTCTATAAGAAATAACCACGTGGTAAAGCCTATTTTTGTATACTCCTGTGTGAATTAATAATACTTGACAAATTAAAAGTATTAAGTATTTTCTCATTTAATTAAGAACTTTAGTGTGAAATGAACATAACAGTTTCAAGTGAAATTATATAGAAAATGTTTTTTTTCCAGCTATACACTGATGCTTACATGCATCCACACAAATACAGAGAAATCAGATTAAGAAAGTTGAGTTAATGTGCTTGTTATTATCAATTTAGACAACGTGCATCACGATATCTTGATATATGATTAAATCACGATACAATTCCATTGAAAGACGATAAATTATCATATTGAATTATCGCCCATTTTGAGGTTTTCAAAATAACAGAGCTTAAAGCCCAGACTTCCAAAAATGATCTTGCATTGCAATTTTTTATTAGTTCACAGATTCTAATCTGTCCATCCTGAGTTAAATGTACAATTGCAGTTTGATGCTGTCCACCTGAGGGAGCCATTGTTTATTATTAAATACAGTACTATAGCCACAAATGCTACTTAATTAACCCCCTTACATTTACTTCTCCTCCTTTCTTTCTCCATAGGAAAGATTAAGATTGTTAAAATCATTTTATTTATATACATTCTGCACCAGCTTGTTCCAAGTCTTCATTGAAACTATATGATGGTTAGTATTAATATTCAAACCCACGACCTCTTCATGTTTTTGTAGTTACACTGTTCATCAAATATAAATATTGTACATGTCTTGTGCATCATCTCAAAGCCTGACACATTTAATTATTTCACTAGAATTTAAAATAAAGTTAAGCATGTTTGAATAATGTTTGGATGCACAGTTTGTAATTACTGACCCAGTGGTTCCCAACCTGGGGGTCCCGACCCCCACTAGGGGTCACCGAGGCGTCACAGGGGGTCACAAGGCCTTCTTAATTTTAAAGGGGTGTAAGACAACTTTTTTTGTATACAGTTGATTTATACCTCAGCATTTCATTCATTTCTGTGAAGAAAACTAAATGAAATTGTTATTTTTAAAGTTTGGATTATAGTTTCGTTCTATCTTATCTTATTTAAACACTTTTTTTTTTCAAAAAGAAAAACATAAGAAGCCTGTTAAGTAAGTAATTGTTAAAAAAAAAAAAACTACAAAAAAACCCCATAATATAGAGAATTAAACATTCCTGAAAATAAGAGTAAGACTCATCTCTGTCTGATGCAATATTCACAGAAAATATACTTCTCAAAATGAATCCAAATCTCTTCAAACTTCCTGCAGTTACTGTATTCATTATTTGGGTTAATTGTACAGTTTATCAGTTGTTGTGTATACTGTTATTGTTTTGCATTGAATATAATATGAAGTATCCAGAAAATATGTCACTTAGTCAGGGGTTGTCAGTTTACTGAATGATAGAAAAGGGGTGTCCCTTAAAGAAAAATGCTGGGAACCACTGTATTAGGCCTTTATTATGCCTAAAACAATATAGATCAAATAAACTGAAATAATTTTGGACAATCACCTTGCAGAGTTAAATATCTTACCTTTAGGAGACGTCACTTGTTCTGGGAATCACTGAACTTTTTCTTGCCCAGAGCTATTTTTTACACACATTTAACAATCTGCTTGTTTGTTATCAGCAGCCTCCTGCCCTCACGCTATCAGCCATCTGCAGTTATTGCACGCGAGATAGTTTGGCTGTCACGATGATGATGCGTCCTTGAGGCTCTTTTTTTAAATTTTTAATCAGAAATAACACTAATACCAGTTTATATAAGCTACTTACTCGTTTGCTTCCAGTGTCTTCCTCTCTATGGTGGATGTCATGTCTGTGATCGGATGTCCAGCTGGATCCAGCGGCTACCTGCGGGCACACTGACGCCAAGACGCGCTGCACCTGCTCCCACAGCCTCCAACACGCCGGGTTAGGCTTTTTGTGTGTTCAATTAATACGCAATTGAGTCCTGTGGAAATGGCCGCAAGAGAAGACTATTTCGCTTTAAGCAGCTAGGCGATGATGGAGGACACTGTCATCATTTCCTGAGGCAATAACCCGCGGTGACACTTCCATGTCTCTGAGATCTATCTGATCATCCTGACCTGCAGCGACTTTGCAGACTGTCCGTCCTGTAAATTAAAACATCAGACGCACCGTGACGCACCGTGCGTCTTTTTTAATAACTGTGCGTGCAGCAGACGCGCTCCTCCGGTTATTGTGCAGCAGCAGCAGCAGCAGCATCGTGTTTAAATACGTCGGCCCCCTCTACTCGCTCTCTGCTTTCGTTTCCCTCTTCCTGCTCACGACTGTTTGACAATGGGGGGAAATCGGTCTTAAAGCGACAACACTGCACCGCCTGCCCTGCTGTGTCAGGCAGGAGGGGAGTTTTAGGTCGTGACTGAGACTAATGAGTTCATTATATGCTTTGCTTCACCAAAGTGCCGATAGGACAAAAGATAAAGAGTGGCATGATATAATTAGTACAGGCCTTTTCTCGGTAATTACAGTGAGTCTCATTACTTCCCTTATGAAAACAGGGATGTAGAAAATGTGTTGTTTTTAGTACCACTTTCTAATAAATATATTATAAATGATGTATGCAACTAATGACTTTATCAAGTTAATAAATCATTTTCTAATAGCGTGTACACACCAGGCGCGAATAAATTAATTTGCGCAAATGAATTGCATATAAAGTCAATGTAAAGATGCGATTAGATGCGAGTTCTGGTCGGGCGGCGCAAATGATGCGAATTGGGAGGCAC
>JAOVVB010263969.1:0-18816 GCA_028570985.1 Heterobranchus longifilis | reverse complement strand
ACACCCCAATAATAAACAACTTTCTATAATATCCTGCAGATAATTGATAATGACACTGTGACTGCACTGCTGTATAATAATAAATTGAGGTCCATGCCTGCAGTGCTAATGATCTGTGCAGCATCCTCCCTGATAACTTAATCAACCACATCTTATTAACTCTTCCTCAGCAGAGCAGTTGAGTACAAATTAATTGGTGTATAACAGGGCACTCAGTGAACATCATTTAATATAATCAGTCATTAAGGTTGTAACTTCCCTCATATTATTGCACTAAATCATATGCTGTCATATGCTAAGCCGGTGAATCACTGGCACTTTTATTTGCAGTGTCTTGCCTCAACATGAGATCTGATATTAATCCAGTCATTCTAATATCAGTTAAACCCAAGTGACCTCATCATCAACCTGTGATTTTCAGGGGACTGCAGGCGTTTTTCTGTAAGTGATCACTTTCTTTCTGCTTTTAATAGCCTTTCCTTAACCGGCGGTGTTTGCGTCAGTTAACTGTGTGAAACAGGTGTTGAGATGTTGCATTGGGCAATAGGTAATAAATCGTTTTTTTTCTGGGAAGTGTTTATCTCTGCAAATCATAACACCAGGTTCTATGATGGATTTCTCACTGCATACTTGGTAAATGGTAAATGGACTGTACTTATGTAGCACTTTTCTCGTCTTTGCGACCACTCAAAGCACTTTACACTACTAGTAGTCTGGCGGGCTTACCAAACAGTGCTGGGATAAAGCCTTACTTCCCGTCTGCACAGGAAGTCCGTGTCCGTGTTTCCATTCCCAAAGTCCCTTCGCTACGGGAAACAAACAACAACCTCCGAGCTATCAATCTACACGCTGAAAATGACAAGTTTTGAAGATTTGGATCATGTAATAAGGCACGTCTGCTCTGTTCTTTCAGTGAATGATTGTAAAGATCTACAAAGAATATGTTTACATAATTTTCGAGGAGGTGGTCCACCGAAACAGGTTCCCTTTCGACACTATTTTGCAGAAGCGCCGCCAAGGACGATTGAGATTGATTTAAGGAAATACAAACAGGACAGAGTTTTTTTCACTATCCAGGAGTGAAAGCGCATTCAATCCAGACCTTCCCGCAGCAGCGCTGTGGAGATAGGTCTGGCTACGCAAAACTACACTACTAGTCATTCACCCATTCACAAAGGAGGATGGCAGAGTTTACCATGCAAGGTACATGCTCATCAAGGGATATAAACATTCACATGCACTCACACGACGATGGCTATGCCTTCGGGAGCAATTTGGGGTTCAGTATCTTGCCCAAGGATACTTCGACATGTAGACTGCCGGGGATCGAACCACCGACCTTCTGGTTAGAGGCTCTACTTACTGAGCCACAGCCGCCCCACTTGTTGAATAACTGCAAAAAACACCAAAATCTGATGTTTACTGTTGATGTTTTAAGAGTTTGAAATATTTATGCTGTCAAACAATACTGGAAATATAATGTGACATCGTGCTAAATGTAAGCAAAATATGCCACCAAACAAGAAAATGAGCCCAGAGAATCAATGTATGTTGCAAATATGCAATTTCAGTGTTAAAATAGCTTTAGTATACATCATATACTTTAAAGTAAAGCACTGGTTGTGATTCACACCTCAGTTTCTACTCATGTTTTCAATAGCTTTAATTTTCACTGTAAAATAACCTGACAGCTAAATGGAAAAACACGAAGTGATTTTATATAGATTGTAAACTTGATTGTATTTAGAAGGTGTTTCTGGGTTTCTGAGTTCTTCAGTTTCACAACTGACAACATAAGTATAAAATAAAGCAGTTTGGGGTCAAAAAGCATTCAGCAGGTCTGTAAATTTGTCTCCCACAAGTTTGAATCGCACCAGAAACAGTTATCTGGTGTCTGGTTTTGGGAGAGAGTTTTTGCATGTTTAACGGTATTGGATATACTGAGCTTAAGCACTGCAGGGCTGCAACTAGGCTAACTATTATTTTAATTATTAATTAATCTGCTGATTATTTCCTCGATTAATTGTTTGGTCTAAAAAATATCAGAAAATCCCAGTGTCCATCACAGTAATCATTCAGATTACTATCATGGAAAACTAAGAAAACCAGCAAATATTCACATTAGATAACCAGTCATTAAAAAAATGTATTTAACAAATTATTCAGGATAATTCTTGCCATCGTTCTACAAATAATTGACTAAACGTTTCTCATATAAACATAGTTGGAGACAAGTTGAGCTTAAGGTTTGTTGACATTTGCTGATTCTAATCAATGCTGCCATTATTACTCTGCCACCACAAAAACATACTTTAAGAGTATGAAAAAAAGCAAAATCACGGCTGTAGAGAGAAGTACACATTTTAAGAGCTGCACTTCTTCTTAAAGCAACTCCAAATGTTCTGACCATCAAAAAGGTCAGTAAAAATCTGAATACCTTGTTTGTTTTAGAAAAAGTTTTGACTTTACAGCTTCTTTCGAAGAGCTTAGACAGTCGCCCGAAGATATCTGCCTGGACCTCATCATCAAAATGACACATGAGAGTGTGTGTGTGTGCATGTGTGTGTGTTTGTGCATGTGTGCGTGGGTGTGGGTGTGAGTAAAATGATAGCCCACATGTTGACACATGAGCGAGAGGAGGCAGTTTAGTTCTTGAGGCTTGATGTGGATGAGGGAGTCAGGGAAAGAGAGCAGCAAGGGCACAAAGGCTGTTTGTGTTTCAAACAGCATTCTGATCTCAGGAATGTACCTTTAGGCCACAGCCGTGAGCTTCCCACTGCAAACAATGCACTCAATGTCAGTTACGGCTGGCTAGCACAGACGCTGCTGGCGCTACTCCAAGGTCCCAACTCGTCGAAAATGATGGATACAGGGAACTCAATACCTCAGGAGTCCCTCTCCTGCCTTTCCCTCCAGCACAAAGAATGGAAACACTGTGTGCTTCGACAAAAGATCCACAAACACCAACTTCTTCATTGTTTGAAGTGCTTTTAGCACAACTGTAATATGAAACAGAGGCAACACCATTCACGCGAGCTATTCATTCATTCATCTTTTTATATTAGTGTAAATAAAGCTGCAATCTTGCTTTTTACTGTCCACAATTTGCATATTTTGAAAATGGATTAAGTCAAAACTTTTAGGAGAAAAGGCCTTTTAAAAAACTCATCAACCACATAAAGAAATCTTTCATCCTAAACAGTTACAGATGGAAGAAAAAAAGCTGATCGAATCATCCAACACTTTTGTCTTTGCCAACAGCTGTACGCGTAAACCAGATGTGCTGCACTGAGAGCCGAGTGTCGTTACTTTGAGGGCTCAATTAAACCGGAGTTCTTGCCGCAACAGTCCAATTAAGGGACAAACATAATGGTATTAAAACCATCCCCTGCTGATGTTCAGAGCACTGAGAGCTACAGAGAGGTTCAGTAATGTTTCGTTAAGAACATCATACCACGACACGAAGTTGACTGAAATAAAAACATACTTATATTTTATAGAGGACTCACTGCCAAGAGGTATTATGTAAAGTCTCCAATGTTTTTTTATATTTTGTTTATATAATATAGAAAGCACCATGAAAAAGGATGTATAAGTCTGAAAGACCAAAAAAATCCTGCACACCGTCTGTGAGTTGTACATGTTTTATTAAGGATATTTTTGGTATTTTATCTGATGCATATCTGTGTTTTGAATTGTTTGTGCCTGTATTTTCTTGTTGAGATCTGAGTTTTTCGTTTTTAATGTACATACCTATTGTTGAGTTTGTGTTTTGTACTGTCTCTTGTGTATTTGTTGTTGAATTGTATGTATTTCAAAAGGCCTACATAGGGAAGGGCATTGCAAATTATCTTAGGTGTGTGGCATTGGCTTATGCTACGTAATTGCCCTAATACAAATAAATAAATAAATAAATAAATAAATAAATAAAGGTCTGAGGACGAACCTGAATTTATGATCCGACACACCTGTCCATCAGACTTTCTGGAGTTTGTTGAAATTGTTACTTAAAGTATATGTTTGAAAAATAAACTGATCCCTAGATTATGGCTCCTCTTTAAAAAAAAAAGGACATAAATAAATAAATAAATAAATACATTTGATACATTATGAGATTCTTGCTGCCACATTTTTAAAATCTTTAACTCATTAATGGTCGCAGGACGGCTGTTGTTAAAGTGTAAAGAGCATTTCATCAGTAACTGACTGAGCTGAATCCCAGCAGAGCGCGTCAGCAGCAGTGGGCCTGCACCGTGCTGTCTGAAAAAGGAAATATCAGGATACAGGAAATGAGTTGGCAGGAACTATCCATTCAAATTGCTTCCTCTTTGGGATTTCAGAGACGCGATAATGGCAAGTGATAAGTTATTTGGAACAGAACCAAACAAGATTAGGGATTCATTTCCTTCCTCGTGTCTGCCTATTAATTTGCTGTTTCGTCCGTCCCCTTCTGGGGATTTGTGTAGATTTGCTCGGTTTGGAACTGCACAGTGACGCACGAGTGATTACAACTGTACAAGTTGGCAGATAATGGCAGAAAGCCAAAAATAAACCACCTATTTTTACCATTTCTAGAGTGGTTTGCAAGAGTCCCTGGAAATTGCTTTGCTGGTAAGGGAAACTCCCCTCCAGCACTAAACGACACACTGTCCCTTTTCACAACAATGAAAAACATTAATATAATGCAGTTTTCAGGGAATAAACACAATTTACTTTTCTTAAAACCAAATCAGCGATACACATCCCTAGTTTTAGGTAGTAGGGAATTTAAACTTCCTTTCCTGTTGTGCTTTAAAGTAACTACACAGATCTTCAAGATCCTGCCAAATGTTTAAAATGTTAAATGAAGTGTTATGGGGGGCGTGTTCCTTTAATCAGTGAGATTGAAGTCATCCATCATGTCAAATACGCACCGATCCTGCTGACCCTTTTAGCACAGTCCACTGCACTGTAATTTCTAGAAGATTCAACATCTGATCTGCACATTTGTTCTACCACCAAAACAAACTCTCATAAAACAATAATAAGAATAATTTGTAAGATTCTTCAGTGTCTCAGATCCATAAAATCAATCATTGAGAGAATTATGGATCAGTGTAACAATTCACAAATTTAAACTGGGGTTTTACTATTTATCAGACCAACTTTGTTAAAAAATGAAAAGAAGAAAAGCCAGGTGTCACTATTACAAAATAAATTATATATTAATTTTAATATTACATATTAAAAAGAAATAGGTTGTGGAGGTGTAGGGGCTGAGGTCCACCACAACATCCTCGGTTATGACATGTCCTTCCTCGTCTCTCTCCACTCATTTCCCGTCTTCTTTCTACTGTTGTCACCAAATAAAGTCATATAGTGCGCCCCAAAAATATATGTATAAAAAAAGAAATGGCTGTTTTGGATGTGTTGTGATCAGTAGATGTCCAGTCAAACAGGTAGAAAGTGGAGTTATAACAGACTTTGCTTTTGGTGGCTCCAAATCCACACCTTGAGGGCACTCTGCAACCAGAAGGAACTTTTATTTTTCCTCTATGACAACCTCCCCTGTCTGCTCCACTTGTCTGCTGACATAATGACAGTGCTATTCTTCTCCCCGGCATAAAAAAATGCTTGTAGACGTCTTCACAGACCATCCACACCACCGAACTACAAACCAAGCAGCAGGCCGGGTGCTGGTGGCAAGCAGCAACCTCCGCTGCTGAAAAATGAAGTCAACGCAGAAGTGTCAAAAACTGTGGTTCCTCGAATGGCAATTTATTTGAGGAAAGCTCCAAAAGTGTGTCAATCCCCATAGACCCCCATATTAAAATGCCCAAACTTTCCCAGGTAGAAATAAACATCTTTACAGCCTGGTACAAATTTGGTCTCTATAGCTAATTTTGTAGACGGTAGGCATTTTTGGATTAGCTGGGAGTTAAGCAGCGTCAGGCACTGCCAAAATGGCGACGGCCGGATGTCCATATTTTATACACTCTACGGTTGGTGGTAGCGATCACAGAGGGCAACAATGTCTTCAACCACTTTAAACCTATACGTGGTAAAGATGTTTACTCGAGGCATCCAGAGACTGAGACCCTCCTCTTCCCACTAGGCTCCCAAGTGGAACCCGCATAGTCTTGGGGGGGATTTTCATCATTTCAACCCCTAAAACAGGCAGACCTAGACATCCTGACCATAAAGACAACACTCATCATGGCCCTCATGTCCTCTAATAGTAAACAGTGAAGTCCATTAGTGGTGGAGCATGTGCTTTTAGAACTGTAATTACATCCAGGTAGCTTTTACAGTATTTACCTCCACAGACCTCTATGAATCTCTACATGGCCTTCACACACAGACACACAGACACACACACACACACACACAAGCAGCTGTTGCAACACATGCTGCTCAGCCATCAGCCTGCATGAGCGGCTGTTTATACAGGCCTGAAGGCCTTTCATATCACTGCAGACAAACACCAGCACATATGGACCAACCAATAAAGACCTAACCTCCGACACAGACACATGACCTTAATCTCCTAAACATGGAATGCAGCAAAAAAGAATTTAACAATATAAAAACACAACAAAGCAAAGGTACACATAATCACTTTGACCAGACGTGCTAAACATTCCTGATCTGCTGTTGATGAAAGGATCGGCTTCATTAAATAGAGTAATAGAGTTGTGACAGTCCACGCTTTATACCTGCAAAAACTATTTCAAATGGAAAGTTGATTTTTAGCTTTTTTTTGTCAGACAATTTAAAAGACGATAATGTGATTGAGTGGTGTTGCAACAGACTGGTGGTATAATAATCATAGGGCTATAGGTATCATTTGAAGTCTTTTGATTCTGCTGCTGCCGATGCAGTACCCGAGTTGTGGAACTACTATCAAAAGGATACCTTGTTAAATACCATACTTTGACAAATATAAACCCTTTTTCCCCAAAACCCATGTTCTCATTTAATAAAATTCACTACAAAACTTCTCAATGCATCAGCATGTAATGTTAAGTAGCACAGCACAGAACTTGACTTAAAGGCCCTACAAGGACTATTTGACTGGTAATGAAACTGTTTCAATTTACTACCTATGTCTCTACATGACCTACATAAACAAACAAGCCCATCAGCGCAAAGATTCTACATTACTCTATTTCTACATTGCTCTATTTCTATGTAGTTATTCAATATACATGTTCCCGGGTCGGGAGGAGACGACGGCACGGAGGTGCCTGTGTTTACATCATGGACGCAGTTATCCAGGCTCACAGGACTTTATTTTTATATCTTGCGGTTATGGCTGATACTGGGGCAAGGCTCGCAAAAAGGAAAAAGAAACAATTGAATGAAAAACTAAAAGGGAACGTGATCGAGCACAGGTGAAAACGTGAGTCAATACTGGTTGCTAACGGGATCTGAAATGATTAAAAAACTATTCTGAATTGGCTCTCTTCCTACACAGATATATCTTGCTGTTGGCTTATTATTATGAACACATACCATTACTTGGGAATGTTAAAACACTACAGTTTTTGTCCGAAGGGGCAGCTGAAATCAACACAAAATCCTCGGAGTGCCTTTAACTTAAGAACGATCTGAAGTAAATTCTTGAAACTTGATAATATGGACACATTTACTCAAGAAGTATTGGTGCTCAATACCCATCCCTATGACGGTAAAGTATACTTTCAGTGTTTTCATGTAATATTAAGCTACGTCTTTATGACAGCTTCAGTATCCTACAAAGTGTCTTCATACTAGACGACTCTGCAGGTCACGATTTACGTCTAATGCCAAAGTTCAGTGCCCTTGCAGGAAGTAATGTGTCCTATATATAGCAAGGATACTAGGTTGGCCATTAACACGCACTCAACTCTGTGCATCTGTAACACCTACGCTATATTCTTCGAATACACAGTTGATAGGATATGTAAACAACAGAACACTCAGCAAAATACCATCTCACCCTCTCGCATGGCTTTCAAACATGCATCCCAGAACCCCCTGCAGCTTTTTGGCAGGCCTCCAAACCTCGAGTACCAATTTAAGAGATTAGACCCAGAAAAAGCACACAAGACCAAGACAAATGGCCCCCACCAGATCTCCCCCGGCCAACCTCTGGCATCACAGTCTGCTATAGAGACGTCAAGTAGTGCGGGAGGGAATGTGAAACCCTAGCATGTTCCCCCATTTGGCACGTTCCTGAGGCTCCAACGCAGTTATGAGGCCACTTCATAGGAGTGTAAACTGTGTATTTAAAAAGCCGTCATTGTGGGACTAACATTGGCCCTGGTGTAGGTTGTTAGAATAACTGAATGACACAATGGTTTCTTTTCTAAATAAACAGATGTGGGTAGGCTATTAAAACCTTCACTTTTTTCTCTTCCTCTTCGTCTCCTCCTCCCCTCCTCCATCCCATCTGTAAGTGGCCTTACACACATACACACACATACACACACACACACACACACACACACACTCACGCCCTCTCTTTCACTCACTCTCACTGCTCGACTCTCTCTCTTCCTCCCTCCGTCCACATGTCTAAGAAAGGCAAAGGGCCGGTTTCCTCCTGCAGCTGTTCAGCACAGACGGGCCTCTATTCCAGCCTCCGCAGTGAAGTGATATCGGTCGTCTTCCCAGGCTGATTAATTGCGTGTCATTCTTAACTCCTCCAAGACCACTGCCCCTCTGCAGCCCCCCGAAAGCACCCCTACACCTCCTCTCCCACTCCTCCTCCTCCTCCCACGCTGCACATGGAGGAAATGAACTCACCACAATCCTGCTGGCACCGGACTCCTATCAAATCTAATTCTCAATGAAAGATTACTGCTGGATTTCAAAAGGACTGAGGCTGGTCCAAATAATAATAACTCATAAGTTCTGTGGATAGCTAATGAAAAGCAGCTTACTTCACAATTAAAGTACTAATGTGCAATATATTATTGTCTTCTCTCTGTTCACCGAAGCTTAAATATTTTCTACCTTTGTTGATTTAAAAAGGTAGGTAATAAAATGTCATCTTGTACCAGAAATAAATGCGCTTCATATTACTAGAAGAAACAGTTGTGGCTGGTTTGTAATAGACAAATAACTAACTCAATGGTTAGTTGCCACTGAAACTCAAATGTTATTAATACAAATTCCAAGGAATGACTTGTCAATTATTGCCCAATCCATCTCCAGGAATAGCAAAAACACCATGGCCACAACAACTTAATATACTGCAAGATAAGGTGAAAACTGTCGATACTGAATGTTATTGAGAAAACTAGAAATCTAATAAGATCCATTGCCATCTTTGCAGTCCGTATTTTTAGTTTAAAAATAAATACCTCACATTGTGTGAATCACGTCTACACACAGACTCCAAAACGTTCATCCGTCATTATATTTTTCAGAACAGATTCGATTTTCTGCTTTTTTTCACACCCGTCAAAAGGAAAGGACAGTTGTTTGACCACTCAGAGCCAGCGTCCATCCAAAATGTAAATACAGGTATTAATATATATATTTACAAATTAATTGCACACTTCAGAGATTCAAGCTGCTCCGGCAAAAATAGATCCGGCATGATAGTGGAGCAGGGAGTTGGAGTCTGCTCCAAACACGCAGGCACTACACTTGCAGGTACATCGTCTATCAAACTGGACCACTGAAATCCTGACCTGGAAACGCAACAGCTCCTTTATCAGCAGGTGACACTCTCCTTGCTCATATCTCCTTATCTTGTATTGCAAATTTTCGCAATGAATATAATAATAAAACGCATCGGACACAGTGTGCAAGGTTTCTGTGCTTTTTTTTCGGGATTAAAAAAACTCATCTGAAAAATATGAACTCAGTGAGTAAAGACCTTTAGTCTTATTAACATATTTTTTATGAGATATTTCCTGATTTACAATATGTTATTTTGGTAAAGGTACCTTGAAAAACAAAACTTAAAAATGTATTTTCTTTGTTTGTTTTTGAAAACTATCATACGAGAACTGGTATTACATTTTCAAAGATTTGGTCCATGATTTGGTCCATTTCTACACATCAATTTCCCCTTTTTTTGTTCCTCCTTTATGACAGTTTTTCCTTATCTGAATCAAGAGTCTAAGGATAGAGGGTGTCATATGCTATACATATTGCAAAGCCCTTTGAGGCCATTTGGAATTTGGGGAAAAGTAAATCAAATCCACTTGCTGTTGCTCCTTTCAATCCAACATTTATAAACAGCAGATGTGATTCACACAAAGCTTCCATTTGAAAAATAAACAATGTCCAGCTCTGTAGTAATTTATGGCCCATTGAAAACTATCGCTTCTTTTGTTGGGATGAACTAAGACAAAGAAACTTCAAATAAGAACCTGGTTCCTTCAATGGAAAAAAGACAAAGAACTTTCTGAGGTCATTTTATTTTGGAATTCTGGGTGGAAATTTGGCTAAAAAGAAAAAACACACATTACGAGCTTGACAACTACTGAAAATATGATCAAGATAGGTAAATGTGCTCATGAAACTTAAGCTGGAAGTGTGTTTTAAAAGTCAAAACAATTCAACCACTACTTGCCAATGTCCCCAACAAAGTAGTGCAGGAGTGCATTCCCAGCTGGTTCTGCAATGCTGATAAGGCAGCACGGCTGCCTGGTGACCAAATAAAAAGCACATGTCTGACATAGCATCAGAGATGCATCAATCCTCCGTGAACTCTTGACTCTGAGGGGATTACTCTGGATAAGAATGATGTGAACAATCCACATGTTGCGTACTTTGAAGAAACACAGGCGCCATTTTGGAGTGTGGAACATGGGAAGTCAAGACCTGCTGAGAAACCATCCTGAACACTTGTTTTTTTTTTAACTGCAGACACCCTGCCTTCACCTTTAGCTTCTTTTGGCTTTATGGATGCCAATCACCTTGGCCTCAGGCTAGATGGTGTTTCACTGTAGACGACAGATCAAGATGACTGACAAGTGTGCGGGCAAGAGCTGAGAGCGGAGGAGAGCAAGGTTAAGAGTACTCTCCAGAACCAACAGGAAAAAAGTTGATCTGAGCCGGAATTTCCAATACAAGTTGGTATTCACTAAGGGGCCATATTACTGATTCTGAAGCAACTCGTACAGAAATATATTGACGGGTCTAAAATCTTAACTGAATCAGTCAACATTTTTTGGCCTGAAGACAGATGTTGGTTTTTAATGTGCCAGACATATCTGGTCAGCAAAAAAAGCATTTCTCCACATCATTTCTCAAGGTGAGCAATTACTGCAGTATCAGCTCTCGCAAGAATACTAAGTTAGCAACCACATCATAACACCAGGCCCACAGAAGGTTACGTTAGCTATAGGGCTGTGCCCGACTGAATTTTGTCAGTCGACTTGAATTTGACTGTTCAATACGACGATTCGACTATTCGTTCTGTGGTTTAAGCTTGTTTTATTACAGTTTATTACAGTTTATGCATGCGCGGCATGGTGCACAGCTTGTTAGACGGCTTTACGGCGTGTAAATAAAGGCAACAGCCAGATGCACAGACCACCATCTCCTCTATTAAACTGACTTAGTGTTAGTATAAACACATCACATGTTCCTTTTTTTCAAAGAGACTATCAAGCAACGCTTTATTAAACTGCCAGATTTTTGAACGGGGTTCAGCAGGACAGCGACATTCACATTATAGTAAACAAGCCAAGTTAGTCCTCCGAGCTAATGCATGCTAACTACGCTAACGGCGGATCAGAAATGTGCAACAACAACAATTTTTGCCAACACAAGGTGTCAAAGATGAGCCAGAGACGATAGTGTAGTAAGTTGCTGTGAGCTGTAAATTCACCACTTCTAAGCAGAAGGCACAAGATGCCTCCGTTTCACTCACCCTGCGGCAGTCCGCAGCTTCCTGTAAGTTACAGAGCAGCGAGAAAGAGAGGAGCGCTCACTCTGCAGCTGATTCTGGGCACCAAAATGTCCCTAGAAGTACACTGCACACCGACTGAAGAGGAAAAAAAACCTGACAGCTCGCCTTGAAGAATCTCAGTCGACTTTCAGGGGGCAGCCCAGTTAGCTAGGAGATAATTGTTTCTTGTTTAAGATTACAGACCTAAATATATGTATAATTACAGATTGAAATTCATTAAAATAATGATTTTGCTGGGCTATTGAAATGAATGATCCATTATCAAGTCATTACTTGGTAAAACTGTTACAATTTGAGGTCTTTCTTTCAGAAGAGTGTACATCTCATTAGTTGTAGTCTATCAATTAGAAAAAAAGCAAGAAAAAGATTACTACATGAAAACGTTCAAGGCAGGCTATTCCAATATTGTTGCTTTTTATTTTTATAAAGAAGACATCATTTACAATTCCTTCCACAAAATGTAATGTCCTTGGCAAACAGAGGTTTTCATAGTGATGCATTCAGTGTCTCACGGTCTAGGATTTCCATTGTCTGAAATTACCTCATTAAATCATTATACAAAGACAAGTTTGTCGTAATCGTTGTGCAATCAGGACAAAAAATATCCAAGATAAGGTGCATTCAAATCCATCACGATGACTTTTACGGGACATGTTTATGCTCTAATGACTTACTCATAGTTTTAACTTTTTGTGCAAGAAGACAGACTTTCCAACATTTTTCTCCTGAGTAAGAATCCAAACTTGCAAATGTTAAACAAAAACCATCTTGGTGCTCATGTTTTTCCACAACATACCCCGTCAGTGTCCGCTTTCAACTGATAACAGCGAGGCAATCACTCTAGTGGGGCCCCAGATGGTTTTGGACAGATTCATCACAACTAACACCCGAGGTCACCCGCAGGAAATCCATCAGGGCACGCTGGGCTAATTCAGCAGTGTCAGGTAGGAGCAAAAAAAGTCTGTCCGTCGAGGTTACGACTCCATTGAAACAATTTATGGCTTCTTCCAAGTGTGCAGCTCTGCGTGCATCGTTAGAGCTGGACTGTGTACGGGTCATGCTCTGATATAACATGGCTCAACAAAATCTGTAATAGTCTCACCTTCAAGTGTGTAGTGTGCATAGAAGGTTACACACACATGCACAACATGGGATAATAATCGATTTTATTGCGATGCGCAATAATAAACACTCACAAAGTTCATTGTGGATGTAATACTATTTGTTTCTTAACTAAATGTAAGGTAAAGTGATTCCAGTGTGTTTTAGTGTCATTTTAAGAGTTTTACAATTATTGTGACATGAAATTTTCATAGCGTCCCGTCCACACCTAGCATGCATACATGCACGTGACAACCAACATTATTCTCTTACATCCATTAACTCCCAGGAAGAAAAGCTCTCGCTCCATGACCGTGATATGGTGTTCGACTCAAGCAAATGAGAAAAGTAACCCAGTCAATGGCCTCATTACTCAGAACTCTCCTAACAAACAAGTCACACAGCATACAATAATTACTAGGAAGAATTAGGCATCAGTCCAATCCAGCAAATGTGTCCCATTGGCGGAACCTCATTATGTCAAATAAAAACTCCAACAAGCCGTATCAAAACAATCAAGAGGAAACATTTTCTTAAGACAAAGTCCTTTTGCAATGTCTTAGAAATTGACTCTGTAATGCTGCATTACAGCATTAACATAAACATAACATGTGGCTCATTATGCATTTTCTACAAAACATCTGCCGGCCAAGAAAACTAATGACTTCATATCCCGTACTGGATCGCTTTGAGATTCTCATTAGAATCGTTGCCACAATGGTTTATGTTTGTTTGGCTTATGTATAAACAAGTAATAAGTCAAGCTGAATTCACAGCTAATTTAACATTGATCCGCAGGAAGGGGAAGCTCAGGATAGTGATGCTTGAAGCTTAGTTATTACAAATATTTATTGGCCCAGTCATCCACAGATCATAGTTATTTAGCTCCAATCACCATTTCTCAAGCCTCAAACAGTGTTCGGCTGCAGTTTCTGTGCTTTATTACCTACATAAAACATATTATGGGGTTTTTTCTGTTCATAATGTGTACCAAACAGACTTTAAGCAGTTTTGAACTTTAAAAAAATATTTTTACAAATTCTTCTTTAATACTTCAAAGTTCATTAAATCTTCTCCAAATATGACACATTACATATTTGGAAAAGCCTGAAAAAAGTGTTAATTTGTTTAGTTTTTTACTTGTTTTTAATAACCCAAACCATTTTTCTGTAATTGTATGTAAATGTATGGCCTGTTTGATATAAACCACCACATTTCCATGACACATAAATACATCAACTCTGAGAAGTCTCACTAATTCTGATAGTTTAAACGGCCACAAGTCAGTATTCTGAATTTTGCACAATTCTCCCTTTAAGTCTATTCCTAGGTATTAATATGCCCATGTTTTCTATTAACAAAATACATTTACAGCATTGTTCAGCCTTGGTGGATGTATGAATGTGTTTTACTTTTTTCAAGTGTTGCTAATAATTTGATTATTCAGTCTCAGTAAAATCCAGGCTTGTTTGATTAAGGAGTCAATATCTTTTATGCACAAAAAGTGAAGCGTTGCCCATGTCTGGGGGGTAAAACCAAGTCTTAATATTAAGTCAGTGAACCCTTAAAATCACCATTAAGACTATTAAACGTTAACCAAACACCACATAAAAGCTAAATTGGAAGCAATATGGTTCAGTGGAATGTGATTAGTCTTCCTCAAAAAATTGGAAACAGTGAAGAAGAACTGTTCTGGCTTTCTGAATCAGGAGAGGAGAAAAGAGCTGCACATTAATATAATGCAGGAAGCTCATTTCAGTTTCCACAAGCCAAACCTCTGCCAAACTGAACAATATAGGTTTAAAAATTAAATTTTTCTATTTATATGTGATAAACAAGTGACCTTCACTGGTGTTTCTTGTGGGAATCTGGCTACAAAAACTATATGAATTGTTAAATATCGACCCAGGACTCTGGCTTTAAGCTTCACAGAAAAGCATATATATTTAACGGGATACAATTGGTGAAAGTAAAAATCAACACACTTATCACTTATGGCTCATGGATGACAAAATCTAAGCAAAGTAAGTTTAACTTACTTTAATATTTATTAGTGATTACTCTGTCTCTTTTAGCCATTTTTAAATTAATTTGAGCTATTTCTGGTAATTAATTATTTCAATGTTTCGTCTGTTGTATGCTGCTGGGGAGAATTACATTTTGCTTCCATGTATGCCGTATGCACGTATGTGTCCATAGTGACAATAAAGAATCTTAGAAGAAGCCATTGTCCCCCACACTTTACGCTCCTGGTCCGATTTGGCGCCGCAGCTGTCTCTAGTTTTGTTGCTGCACTCACATTTCCAATCCAGGTGTGCACCCATGACTCATCCCTGTGTCTTTGTGTTAAAGGGCAGGTGTGTCCCGCTGTGGTGGCCTAAAGTTTACGACCTTGTATGTTGCTATTTTCTATTACCTCACACTGTTAGCCTCTGGTCGTCCTGTGAGCTGGTAGGAATGCGAGCGTGGATGTGCAGTGGCTTGCTCGAGACACCTTTTATGACCCTTGGGTGCATGCTAACTCACCTTTCCAAACCAAACTCAAAATGATTTGTAGGAAGACGTTTGTAGATTTGTCCTCAGGTGTCCTTATCACATGCATTATTGTTTCATGTATGATACACTTAACTGGCTACCACTTCACTCTAGGAGACATTTTTATTGGCTGATTTTTGTTTTCAAATGCATTTACCTTAACCATCCTTTATACTTAAAACAGCTTGTAGTTCCTTTCAGATCATCATACTCAGACACACTCCACAACCTTTTTTATTTTTTAAATATAATCGCACCTAGAATTTTTACTAAACTTGCTTTTAAGTTTAAAGCACCATCAGACTGGAATAATTTGCCTATTTCACTCAGATAGATTACTTCTTTCCAGCTCTTCCAAGACTTCTTTGCTTGTTTATCTTAAATCTACTTGTTCCTGTTTTTGGTTGTATGCATGTACAGATGACACTTGTAACTAAGGTTGCAACTGTATTAGATTTTCATCGTACGATAACCATCTTAGAAGATATCATGGTTTTATGGTATCATGGTATACGGTACAATGCTGTGGCCAAGTTTCCGTGAAACCGGTATATTGCTGCAACACTTGTAAATTGTAACTGATGTAGTAGGTGTGGTTGGGGATGGCAGGAGAGCCCTTATGTGTAAATGCTTAAATGTTTGTTAATTTCTGTGCCTCATAAACATTTTGAAATGAAATAAAAAGATCTTCACTCATTTATACAAACGAAGAATGCGTATACAGACAGATATTCATGTCTAATTTCAGAGATTTTACAACAGACTCATGGGACAGCAAAGACTGATGCTTGAGAGCAGACAACGGTGAGGCCACATTTCCACTCTATTACATACCATATCCATCACCACGAAGGACACTGAGGCAAAGGGGACATTTGGCATAATGGCGGTCATTTCCTGGACCCAGCCGTGCACCCCGGCTGTCGCTATGTATGGAGTCTGGCAGTCTGGGCCCATATAGACAGTGCAAACACACAGCGAACACACTCATCCATCCAGCACACAGCAGACCTCTGATCCATCTGCAACAGCAGCCGAACAATCTGCTCCTTCTTCTGGCCATACATACTTTCTGTTGCAATCTGTCCACCCCGAATGAAGATAAAGGAGAAAACCAGAGCCTGATTTATCAGTCAACATTGAACTATCTGAAAGTCCCTTGCACAGATGGCTGGATAATGTCAACTCGAAGACCTTTCTGTGCCCCTGACGATTTCTTTTATCTACCTCTTCCAGACATATTCCTGAGAATACTCAAGAGCACTGGTGATAAGCCTGGAGTTTCAAAGTTTTAACTCAAGGATACAAAAAAAAGTGGGTCTCTGTGTCTCTCCTTATCGCAGCAGCAAGGCTAACAATTCACATGTAGATTGTAGTAGAAGTCATGATAATAACTGTAAAAAAAAGAAAGAAGGCAGATGCCTAAGATGACCTTTGGGTCAAACACATCTGGCACTCCAAAGACAAGCTGGTAAAATTAGAAAATGATTGAATAACAGCTGCTCTCACAGCTAACAAGCCAATGTTTCAAACAGACCTTGTTTTTGTCAGACACCTTAGCAGAGGCGTTGACACCAGTTATAGTCTTTCATGCAATAAGTAGCACCTCTGTTAATTTGATGTTGGTTTACCTTTACAGAAGCTAATAAAAGTAGCCTTACAAACTGAAATGTGTTTTTTATGAGTTGTGTGACTTTTAAAGCAGTATTAATTGATTTGGTTTTTTTTGGAGGGGGGCTCTTGTCTTGCAAGCATCCAAACAAACATAGCAAACATTCCTACTTACACATTCAGCAAACACGGAGAAACATTTTTGTTTATTTATAGCCCTTCTCCCACTAAAATTAGCACATACATGTTAGACACCGGAAATAAACGCTAAAATAGGTGATAGACTCCTTTCCCATGCCAGTAGTATGCCTTTCTTTGGCAAATAGCACATTCATATATTGCACATTCCTCTCAATATTCCCTGTACATATTCCCTAACATATACCTACTGTTTTTATCTGTTACCTACTGTTTTTATTTATTTGTTTATATATACTTTTGTGTTTTTGTGTTCTTGTTATGCACTGTATCACCAAAACAAGTTCCTTGTATACTTGGCAATAAAAACAATTCTGATTCTGATTCTGTTTTTTTTTTTCTGGTGTCACATTAAACGTCACAAACACGCAGGAAAACAGAGTTAATAAACAGTAGCAACATGGAGGCGAGTGAAAATGTTACGGTGGTTCATTCTTTTTTATGTCTTACATATTCAGTCTCTCAAAGTCAGTGCAGACTCATTTGGATCCATGTTCGAGTGCTGCTTGGACAGAGACGGACAGAATTTGTGGCTGAGATGACAAAGAGTCGCAGAAGTCACCGACAGTAGTTGCGCACCTTTAAACCAAAACAATCTCAAATTCCACAAAGTTGGGTAAAAATGTGGCTTTGTCATTACAAGTGATAATTTTACATGATATATCTGTAATTTTGATAAGAAATTAAGCAGTTGCCCTTCAAACTCACGTAAATTCCAATCTCTAATCTGAGATTATACTTTTGAGTTAATTCAAGATGCAAACCTAGTTTGATATCGTCTAATCATGATAAATCCATTACAACAAATGCAAGCCTACAGAAATGTGTCTTAGTTACATTGGTGCAGCAATACATTTGACAATGTCAGAGCCCTGTTGGCATGTATGGTCCAAGTCAGAGGCGGAACAAGACTCTCAGCACAGAGGGGGCGGAGCATTCTCTCGGCCCTTCTGATAGTCATTTTAAAATTCACAACTGTAAAATGGCTGATATAGCCGATCCTATAAACACAAATGGTCACTTATTGTGCCAAGCAAGCCGATGTCTAAGAAAACATACAGTGCAGACACCTTGTCAGACAACACAAAAAAAGGTTGCGTTCAAATGCTTCAGCACCGATGACAGCAAGCAGCGCTTTACATCAGGGGTTCCCAAACTTTTTCAACTCGAGACCCAAAAGAGAAATTTGTAATACATTCATAATACATTATGAATTGCCATGACATCTACATTTCTAAACTACTGATAGTGAACATAAGTGTCTACACAAGCGTCTACTACAAGGCCTATTCAAACATAAAATAGACACGGCGGTCTATTCAAATAGGTAGACAGTCTACAGCACCACGGTGACACAGACAGGTGTCGAGATGCGGAAAACATGGAGTTAAACAACAGATTAATCTAACATTCTGAATGATTTCTTCATTACCACAATTTATGGATGTTTCACTCACCAGATGTTGTCTCTGCTC